>JAHBCN010026586.1:0-10633 GCA_019359885.1 Listronotus oregonensis | reverse complement strand
AGAAAAAAATTTTAAAATATTTAATTTTTAAAAAATTAAATTATAAAATATTAAAATTAAAAATTTTTTTATATTTTTTTTTATAAAAAAAAAATAAAATAATTTTAAATTAAAATTTAATAATAAATATTAAATTTAATAAAAATATTCAAATAAGGGGTTTTTTAAAAAAAATTTTTTTTTTTGGTTTTCTTAACGTTAAAAAAAGCAAAAGTTTTTAACCTTAAATTAGTTTAAAAATGAAATAGGAATTAAAATATTTTTTTAAAAATTTTTAATTTTTTTTTTAATCTAATTTTATAATTTTAACCAAAAAAAGCTTATTTAAATTTTTATAAGCATTTTTTTAATTTTGAATTTAAAAACATTTTTTTACTTTTTTTTAAAATATTTAAAATTTATCTGTCTCAAACGAAATTTTTTTTGGGTATTTTTCCCTCCTTGTGGGGGCCCTCGGGGCAAAAACCTTTTTTATTTTTTTTCAACAAGGACCAAACCCAAACGGCTTTTGTTTTGGTTTTTTGATTTTTGGTTTGCAATTTTTTTTTCTTAAAAAAAAAAAAAAGTTTTTTTTTAAAAAACGGTTTTCTTTTTGGTTTTTTTCTTTGTTCAAAATCTTGTTTTTTTTTTAAAATTAGGAAAAAATTTAAAAAACCCAATTTAAAAATTTTAATTTTTTTTTTATTTTTTTCTTTTTTAAAAACCCTTAAAAAAAATAAATAAAAGGGGGATTTAAGGGACCCTTAATTTTTTTTTAAAATTTTAATTTTAAATTTTAGCCTTACATTTACATTTAAATTATTTGATTCAAAAGCATATTTGAAATGTAGGGGTTTATTTATTTATAGCGCTTCATTAATAATTAAATTGAGACACAACCTGCTTTTATACATTTAGTGGCATAAAGAAACATTTTAGTGATAAGAATTATATAATTTTTTTTTTTAAGCATATAAAATTATTGCAAATACAAAACTGTGTACTGTGCGAACAGAAAAAAAAAAGACTTTTAATTTCAACCAGATGTCAAATTTTCATGAAAATGATTCTGATATGTAAACATTGGTTTCTGATTTAAAAAAAAAAGTTATTTAGCTTTTTAGGTCAAATAAACTTTTTATTTTCAAATTAGTCAATAATTTGCCGTATAAAGTTTGTACAAATACTTTATAAACATTCTGCATATACAAGGTGGCTTGATAGTGGGACACAGCTTGATATCCCCGCCGCGAAACCGTTCATAATGGTGAAAAATTGAATATACAAAAATTATAGAAAAAAGGGCGTAAAATGTTAAGTTATTTTCTATTTCAGAATTTTTGAAGAATCCACTACCACTCAAGAAATTTTCCTTATTTTTAGCTTTTAACCTAAAATAAATAAATTATGGCAAAAAATGTATTTAAAAAAATCGCTTCCCTGTATATTATGCTGAAAATTCTTGAACTGTCATATAGCTACAATGTCGACGTACACGGTTTTTTAATTATCATTTTCGGTTTTGACAAAAATGACGTCATCATTATACTTTTGGCATTATTTTGACATTTCCTGTCTAAACCGAAAGTGAAATTTAAAATCCATTTATATAAAAAGTATTCTTATATGACTTGACAAATATATTTTTTATTAAACCATCACTTTTACATTTATATCTTAGTTTTAAGGAGCAATCTAATGATGCCACTTTTTACAGTGTAGCACAAAAATAATGTATCTCTGGATTTTGGAAATTTTTGATCCACCCTGTAAGTGGTATCACTAGATAGCTAATAAAAAAAAAACATTAGGAATAGATAAGTCATTTTTTAGCTTCTATATCTTTTGTACTCCTAGTTTTTCTCTGTCGTAAACGGTTTTGGAGATATCGAGCTTTGTCGGACCATTGAGTCACAACCTTATTATTTTTGAAACATGTTATTGAATTTACTAGTTATCGTTGTTCGAGAATTTTATAAAAGAACAAAGTAATCAATTTAATTATTATTTTATAAAAAAAAACTGTTACTCATTAAATAATCGCTTTTTTAGGCAGTTCTCGACACATTTTTTGTCATGTCTGTATGAAATACCTCTGTATATTGAATATGAAAATTGAATATTACAATTAAAAAAAAAAATGACAAAAGTGCAAGAGTCTTGCAGGTCGGTCTTGGTCTTGCGTAGTCTTGCACTCCTCAGTCTTGGTCTTGGTCTTGGTCTTGCATACCCGGTCTTGGTCTTGCAAGCGAGAAGGCGTCTTGGTCTCGGTCTTGGTCTTGCTGCAAGACCAAGACCAAGACCGCAAGACCAAGACCGGTCTCGCTCATCACTAGCAGTACCCCCCTGAATTTAGCATATAGTTAATATTATAGGGGCGTGCAAATAGTTGTCGAATCGAATCGAATAACTATATTCAATTCGAATTTCGAATCGAATATTCGAACTATTCGAATACTTTAAACTATTCGAATAGTTTGGACTATTCGAATAGTTTGAACTATTCGAATGATTTGAATTATTTGAATAATTCGAACTAATCGAATAATTTGAACCATTCAAATATTTTGAACTATTCAAATAATTCGAACTATTCGAATATAGTATTTTTTAAATAATTGATTGTATAAGCCAATTAAAGGAGTTGTGGTAGCTATTTAAAAATAATAATGCGAATGAAACGCTTAAAATTTCGATTTAAGATTACGTCTTTAATTAATAAAATAAAGTCGTTTTTATAAAACCCCTTTTTATAACATTAATCTAAAAGGTTATTAACACTGGTCAAACCATAATCAGCGACCCCAAACACCCTAGTAGCACTTAACCGCTTCCGGCGTTCCCGTGTAGATCAAATGTTCACCTATGTAATTAAAGAAAAAAAAATTGACAAAACTAATCTATTTCAGTATGTTATAAGTAACCACCACAGCCAACGTTCCAATATTGTGAATTCAATATTAATGAGTTGCCTTTCAAAATTGTTGGCAAAATCAATTCCTATTTCTGAATAATCAGCAAAAATGTTTTCAATTCGAGTATTTTAATTATTCAAAAGATTTGAAATAGTTCGAATTATTCAAATAATTCGAACTATCCGAATAGTTCATACTATTCGAATTATTCGAATAGTCGATTCGAAATTCGAATCGAACAATTCGTATTTAATTCCTTTTTTTTATTTTTATTTTCTATTTTTCCATGCATTATAACATCGAAAACACATTAAATTAATTTATGGTGTTATGAACATGAAGTGTAATATATTTTTATTGCTTAAGTTTTTATCTTATTCGAGATAAAATTAATAAATTAAAAGGCGCACACTTCCTTTATTCGAGCAAACCCGGTTATTCAACTTAAAAAATGTCGGTTAGATGCAACTGGTAAATTTCAATGGCAATTTTAAAGGGCAAAAAGCCGTGTCATAGACATTTCCTGCGGTATTGCTAGTTTCCGGACTAATTCTGCTAATTATTAGCGGATTTATTTGTTTTGTCACCTGCTATACCAGACGCGAGGAAGGGAAACGTACTAAAATGGAAGTACAGTCATCTAAAAATGAATATTTTGTCAAAGTCTAGCGACTATCAGTGGCGCAACAAGGATTTTCAATTTTTTTTATTTAAGAAGTAAGACATGGAACCCACACCAAATACACTGCTCAAAAAAATTAACAAAACACCTCTTAGTCCATTTGTAACTTTTAAGGCGTTAATTACATTCAGATCTATCTTATACAGGGTGTTACAGAATGTTGTGAGGAAAATTTAGGGGCAGATTGTACATGTAAAAATATGAAAAAAAGTTCATATAAACATGGGACCGGAAATGCTTTGTTTTTATGATACGGGGTGTTTAAAGTATTTCGCCTTTTAAAGTTTATTTCACATTTCTCAAAAACCCGTGGAGATATTGAGATAGGTTTTGCTACACGCAAATGTATCACTATAGGTCACATTTACATGTAGAAAATTATTTTTTAAGGGACTTCAGACAGGCGTTCGGTGGCGTTCGTGCCGGTAAGTTCTTATTTTTAGCAAAAAAAAACTGTACCACTGGTTTTCACAAAAATTAGTTTTGCTTTCTTAAAGCCAGTTTAATTCTGCTTAAAAAGTACCTCCTGGATTTGGTCGTCCTGACTCACCGTTTTCGAAATAAAAATTAATTTATTAATCCGTATTATAAGCTGTTTTCGCCAGAGACCTCAAATATTTCAAAGGGGCACAAGAAATATTCGAATGCGATTTACAGCATGCATTAAAGCAGAGGGAAACCATTTCCAGCATTTAATCTAAAGTTAAAATCGAATACATTGTTCCTGAACAATTAGTACAAATAAAATAATAAAATTTTAAATAATTCGGGAAACAGCTAAGTGTACTTTTATTTTTATTTCGAAAACGGTAAGTCAGAACAAAAAAGTCCAAGAGGTACTTTTTAAGCATAATTAAACTGGCTTTAAAAAAGCAATAATTATTTTTGCGAAAACCAGTGGCGTACAGTTTTCTTCGCTAAAAATAAGAGCCTACCGGCACGAACGCCACTGATGTAAGTCCCTTAGAAAATAATTTTGTACATGTAAAGGTGACCTATATTGATACATATGCGTGTAGCAAAACTTATCTCAATATCTCCACGGGTTTTTAAGAAATGTGAATTAAACTATAAAAGACAAAAGACTTTAAACACCCCGTATCATAAAAAATAAAGCATTTGCAAACCCATGTATATATGAACTTTTTTAAATATTTTTAGATGTACAATCGGCCCCTAAATTTTCCTAACAACATTCTTTGACACCCTGTATATACTAGATGCTAGCGGCCTTAAGGGAAAAACACTTTGGTTAAAAAAAATTCATATTAGAATTTGTAAAAAAAATGTGATATTAGCACGATTTTTACAATTTTTCCCTTACAACAAAGGAAGTACAAGACTTTTCAACAACTTGTGTATTTTTTTACTACAGTATCACATTCTATGACATTTATCAATAATTGTGGAAAATTCTAGGGATTTTTTTGGGACTATCTGGAACTAACCCTAAAAACTTATCTGTATAATTACTTTTAATACTTTTAAATGTATAAAGTTAGTTTTATGTTTTCTGTCGTACCTATTATTTATTTATTTATGTTAACCACACTGCTGTGTTTCTACAACAAAGAATAAAAAAATAGATCGTTTTCCTTCAAGTTAATTACAAAGAAGGCCAAATACCTGATTTTCGCTAGGTTGACCTTTCATGTAGCATTTTACGGACTGTTGTGCATTACGGTAAAAGTGCATAGACTTTTATAATTCTAATTAAACGGTAAATATACAGTGTGTGGAAAATCATGGATGTTGTGTAAAACTAGGAAAACATAAATATATATATATAAGTGTTCGTGATATAGTGCACAAGAGAGATATATATATTATTAATTATTTCTATATAAATCATTCTTTATAAAAAGTTTCTGCTTTGTCGAGAGAAAATCTATAGTTACACATTTTCTAAATAAATATTGTTTATTATTTTAAACGAAAATTTTATAAAGCAAAGTTGTTTATAAACTAGCATAAAGTCTTAATACAAACTTAGAAATAAAAAATCGAACATTTAAAATTATTCTACATAGCTACCTCCTACCTTGACACACTTTTCCGCTAACTTAATAAATTTATGGTAGACTTTATGAATTATTCGTGGCATATTTACTTCATCTATTGCTTCTATGTGACTTTTACCCATAAAAGAAGTATGGATTGAAGGTCAGGCGATCTTTTGATAATGGATTTGACTCATGTAGAAAAATTTAAATGTTCGATTTTTCATTTCTAAATTTGTATTGAGACTCTATGTAAGTTTATAATCAACTTTGCTTTATAAAATTTGGTTAAAATAATAAATAATAGTAGTTTCCTATAAAAGCATTTTCATGTTTTCCTATTTTCTTAACACCCAGTACGTCTTACCTAAAATTTAAATATTGTAACTTCATTACTTTTTTAAACCAAGTTTTCTTGTAATCAATTTTTTTTGCAGGAAAAAAAGGACATATTTGCTGAGACCCCCTCTCCACCATGTGATATTAGGTGATGTTCGGCTCGACCCCCTCCTCCCCTAAGGTTAAGTATTAAAAACATATTTGGCAAAAATGTTATTTAAATATAAAAGGTTATGTATTATTACCCAAATAAAAAAATTAGTGCAATGTGCATTTATCTTAAATACGGGCACCTTTTAGAGAAGACGTAGGTCCACAAAAAAGGGGTCTGTGATGGGCGTTGGACTAAGAAAGAATCTGAAGTCAAAATTGGGGTTCAAACTGCAAAAAATCAAAAGAAGTCATATTAGCTGCCGCTCTACCGCTAGAATGCCGCCATCTTCATGGATTCACTTTTATAAGCGGTGACGAATTTGTTCCATTACTGGGCAATAATGTACATTTTTTAATCATTCAAAGTCTTGGTCAGAATTGGAAAACCTGTACCTATTTCATTGCATATGATATTTTTTGACAAAATGGTTTGTTATTACCATTTCTTTTTATAATGAGACCCTTAGTGCGTTCATTGATTCCTTTCCTTCACAATTTTTCTTGGGTTTGACAGAGTTCATTAATCGGGCAAGTTATGACATCCTCGAGAATGGGATAGCAAAAGTCCAAGACGTAGAGGGTGTGAAAAGGGTCGCTTGGTGTTATGGCCCTGTCGGGTAACCTAAAAGTTAAATAGCATTCCTCGCTGTGGACAGAGTCGTGCCGACAAGCTCTAGTTTTCTTATATGGGGGTTATTTCTACAGTTGAAAATATTTGTGAAAAGCAGAGTTGATATTTTATTGGTTTTGAATCGTTTTTTACTATATTATTTTTGGTAGTGTTTAGTCGTGTGCTCTTTTAATTAGTCCTTGTGTACAATAGACCAAAAGTTTTTTCCCATATGATTCTGTTATTTGCTCGAGCATGTTAAAAAAGACGATTTTTATATGTTCCGGAAAAATTGCAAAAGCGGTGATTATGAGATCCTGATCAAAAAGGAAAAAAGGCGATTACGTAAAGAATGTAAGGTGAAAAATATGATATATCCAATGCTTGCTACATTAACAAATATTTTTTTTTATTGTAGAATTCCATTCAGCTTGCATTATTACACCTCAGATAACACAAACACGGTTTTAAGTCCACCAGTGACTCTTCACAACTCTGAATGTAGTTACACAGTTATTAGTAAGTAAATTGAAATTTTTATGTGATTTTTAATTATAGTTATTTGTGGTCAAGCAAAGTAAATGGTCAATATTGACTTGCTTATACCTAGAACTGATCAACTTTAGGTATATGCATTAATGTACCTCAGAATGTGTATTTAATTTTTTTTTCCATTACTTTTTGTACATTTATTATTTGTTGTTAGTTACATTCTTTAATTGTATTTAATTTTTTTGATACTTCATCTACCAATTACTTGGTATATTATGTTGAAAAGACATGTTTTAAAATAAATAATATAATAATTTATATTTTAGATTTGCCTTTTACAAGTTTAAAATTAACTGATGTAAACCTACCTTGCACTGAAGAAGTTTTTGCTTTAGATTGTGTAGTATGAAGTGGATCATGAAGTAATTGAAAGTGTTAAACCTTCGAGTACTCTAAAGCCCATTTCTGATCCTGCACTTACAGAAAAGGTCCTTCCTTGTCCTTCTCTTTCTACAGGTATTTTCACGGTGGCTTCTGCTTAGACGAGTTGGCCAGTATAATTCCTTTTCTGGCAGCTCCCCTAACAGAGCAACACGTAGTGCAACTTTTATGAATCTCTTTAACAGTTCAGCTAGAGATGCCCCGAACTTCTCACTTTCTTCGTTCCTTCATCCCTAGAGTGTCAAGACTATGGAACCTGCAGAATTTAAGTCTTTGTGAATAACTCTCTACCATTATTTCAGCCACCCACGGGGCGTTTCATACTAGGCCTCAGCCTTCGCGGACTGTTCCAAGATAAAAAAATAATTAAAGTCCCCAAACTTCTTTTATCTTGCTTCATACCTAGTAAACTGAGTAATATAGGTGGGTATTATTAAAGAAAAAAATGTTAATAATTTAATATCGTATTTAAAAATAGAGTAAGCACGCCATAATTATAACAAATTAGCAATCATCAGTATTTTCTTACATTATAATTTTTTTCTTATTTTTTAAAATATTTAATGTAGTAGATACCATTGAAAAGGCACGCCACCGTCGTGTTGTCAGCTTTAATTTTTAATTTTCAATAGTTAATTGAATTACATTTATATTTTTGAAATATAAATTTTGTTCGTCGGTATAAAAGCAGTTTTTCGTTTCCACCTCAATCTCTACGCCACTGTCCGGTATAAAATCCAACATGGCCGAAATGGACCTTTCTTGACGTCACACAAGAGTTTTTCAATATGGCGGATGTCATAACCCCCTTTTGATTAATAAACTCTGAGTTTTGATAAGAAATTGTTTTGTCCATCTGCATTTTTTAGCCTACTACCACATTTATCTAGTGTGAAATGTTGAATGAATTTTTCGAGGGCCGTTTTTATGAAAAATATTGGTGTTGCGAAAAATGTTAAGGACCATTTTGTAATTTCTGAGTTATCTCATTTTTGTCTAAACAAAATTTTCTAATTCTGCATATTTGGTGAATATATTTTGCGGAAACCTCATTTTTTTGGGACTTTTGGGGGATCCATTTTCAGCGGGTTCCCACGTCGGAATCGTGATAAACCCTTTCTCGCTCGAAAGAATTGCGCCACAAAGGAAAACTGTACAGATTTATTTACAGCTTTGGGCTTTCAGGTTCAGTTACTGGTCTAATGTTTGACCCCCCACCTTGACACTCAGCCTCTGTCTGACAGAAAAAATACGCCAGAAAACCTTAGTCCGACACCCAACACACACTTTTTTTTTGTGGACCTATTATTTTTTCACACTGTATATCTGCTCATAAAAATATATTAGATGATTTTTTATGGGTGTATTATACTTTATTGATTCTCGAACGCGTATTTACCAATATAGGCGAGGCACCTTGCTATAAATAAGTACTGTCAATATCACTGGGTTGGTATAAGACTTATTTTCTATATTTTTTTACGTGGATTAAATTAATAAAGGGCATTTAAGATTGTATCTTGCATACTAAAAGGTGAGAAAGTATCCGTAAACTACTGTAATTTGTCTTTTACTTTAAAATGCCATTTGCAATAAAGAGGAAGAATTATCTGACTTCGACCTTTCACTGAGTGGATGATCACTTTTATCTCGCGATTTCCATTCCTTCTTAATTTTATAGTTGATAATATGCATTATTTATAATTTTTAAACTTATTTAAATATGCAAATCAACGATTTGTTTGTTTTTGTGCAATGTGGTGTAGCGAGCAAAAGGAGGAAATTTCTGTTTAAAAAAATTTAATAATCATTACAAAAATATAAATAAATATATTTTTTATTTTAATGTGCATTTTTTTCGAAATTCCGCCCTTTTCGGAAGAAAAAAAAATTTGATTCTAATACGTAGTCAGCAATACAAATTACCGATATAAGACAATACAATACAAAAACATTAAGGGTAGCTATTAACCCTTGATAAAAAGCAAAAAAAAATATTGCTGCAAGAAAGCCTTGGATTATGGAGGTAGAGAAAGAGGCCCATCTTTTTATGGCTGTTTGGCTTAAAAAGTGGCATCAGAATAGCAAAAAGGGAAAAGCCCCAGTATCGATATAATGTTTAGTAATTTGTATTGACGTTTCGATTATTTTTAATCTTTTTTAAATCTAAAAGTTAAGTTTTAGAAATAAAGTTAATAAAACTAGTGATATCCAAAAAAAAAACATAAAAAAACTCACCATTGAGCGTTAAAACAACAATGCACATTATTAAACAAATAGGTGTATATTTACATTTTTAACAACACAAAAAACAGACTACTCATATTAGTAATAAAACTTCAAAATACAGTATGTTATATTAAAAAAAAAAAGTTGTAATAATTATTTAATATCGGTAAAATTGCAAATTTTTGGGGAACAGCAGCTCTTTTAAATACAGACATTGTCAACCCAAAAAAAAAAAATGTACCACTGGTTAGGCACGTAAATTTTAAAATTTTTTTTAACATGATTAATGTTTTAAAAAAATATTTTTTAAATTTTTTTTCCCAAAAATGAAAAAAAATATAGGGTGTTTTTTTAAAAAATTACAATGTTGCCATTAGTTTCGGTTAGATCTGGCAACGCTGCCAAAAATTTTTTAAAAATGGTTTATCAGCTTTAGGCAGTGTGCCAACTTTCAAAAATTCATTTTTGGTTCTTCAAATTTTTAATAGGACTCTAACTAAATCATTTGTATTTTGTCGCAGAAAAGCAATTAGCCCTTTAATCAACAGCCTAGCCTCTTACTAAACAGCGCCGTTCAACTAGCGGCCTGAATTTATTCAGCCGTAATTTTTTTTACAACATTTAATAAATGGGTAATGTTGGGCCCAAAATCAAAGATAGGGTCTATGTGACAGAAGAAAAAAATAAAACATCGCAAGAAATTCTTTATTAAATTAAAAATTAATTTTAATTTTTAAAATATAATAATTTTATTTTTAAAATTTTTGTTGAAACTTTAAAATTAAAGTAGTAA
>JAHBCN010026585.1:0-10597 GCA_019359885.1 Listronotus oregonensis | reverse complement strand
GATATAGTATTTGGACTCAAGTCCTCGTGACGTAAGAGAGTATAAAAAAATTGAAGCTAGCATTTTAATGATGTTGAAAAAAAAAATTTAAAAAAACTATTTATGATAACTACCGCGACGCTATTTACGCTATAAAAAAATAATAATTTACCAACAATTTTTTAATTTTTTTTTTTTTTTTAAATTTGAAGATAAATTATTCGTTTATCAATAGTTTTGTTGTTGACGGAAACCCCCGCCGGTTTTCCAGCCGGCCACATTCCATTTTTTTTGTTGAGATTACGTTGAAAATTTACAACTGATTTCGAAAAAAAAAAAAATTAAAAAAAATCGAAAATGTACGCCCTCTCGTTAAATTTTAAAACCCCAATTGATTTACAAAAAAAGGCCAAAAAAAATGGCGGGCGGTTAACCTTTTAAAGAAATTAGCCACGACATAGAGCTAAAACCCCCAATTTTTGGGGCCAGACGCAATTCTTTTTCTTAAAATTTTTTTTAAAAATACAGTCCCCTAAAACATATGAAAGGAAAATTTTTATATTCACCCCCTTGTAAAAAGGGAAAAATTCTAGGATTTTTTTTTTTTTTTAATTTTACAGAGTGAGACAGAAACCCCCAAAACAAAATTATACCGGGGGGTTTTATTGGGGCCCAAAAAGGGGAACATTTGGGGAAGAACATTTTAATTTTCTAATTTGCAAAAAAAAATGTTTTTTTGTGTGCCCCTTTTGGGAAAAATTGGACTTTCAAAAGAAAATTTTTAAAATTTGTTTTTTTTTTTCGTTAATTTTATCAAATTTTTTTTTTAAATTTTCCAAATTTCACAAAAATAACTAAATTTTTTTTTTTAAAAATTAAGGGTATCTGAAATATTTGCATAAGAAAATTGTTAAAAAAAAAAAAAAAATTTTTGTTTCATATTTAAAATTTTAAGAAAATTTTTTTATAAAATTTTGGGGGAAAAAATGGGTATTTTGATTTCTTTTGGGAAAAAAGGGGACTTTAAATTTTTTGGGATTTTTTCCCTGGGGATTAAAAAAAAATTTTTAACCCTCAAATTAGTTTTTAAAAAAATTAAAAGGAAATTTTTAGTTTTGGGGATGAATTTTTTTTATTAAATTAAAAAGTTTTAAAGCCATATATTAAAAACTTAAATTTTATAACTAAAATATTTTGTTTTTTAATTTTTATCAATTTGGGCGTTTAAAATTTATTTTTTAAAAATTATATGGTTTTTAAACCGGGGGGATGACTATCCAACCTTTTTTTGCGGGCCCAAAGCTTTGAACAAAGTTTTTGATGTTTTTTTTGGGCTCTTGGAAATAACAAGAGGACACACATCTTCAGACGAGGTACTTAAAAATCTGATTAGAGACAGTTTTCTTTAAGAAAGGAATTTTCGACTTTATCCTTGGGAAAAACCAAAAGTTTTTTCACCCACCATTTTTTTTTAGTTGATCTATGTTCCCCCGAATTTAAAAAATGTTTTGGGGATAGCAGCCAGTAAACGGGGGTGGGAGGGTAATTTAAAATTTTGGGGCGTTTTGGGGGGAAGCTGCCAAAAAAACTGTTTTAACCTATTGGCTGAGATTTGCATTTTTTTTTTTTTGGGGAAGTGCTTTAAAAAAGCTTGTGCCTTAAAGCAATATATTTTTTCTGATCAGGCCCACTACACCGGTGAATTTTTTTATTTGCTCATAAACGACCAATCTTTTTTTTTGGGGCCGAATGTTTACCAAAAAAAGTCGTCATGACCGTCAACGTCATCTAACCAAAATTTACATAGCCCTTGCTCCCGACATGCCCTTGACCCCCCCCAAATTGCGCCACCTGTAACTAAACAAGAAAACAGTCTTTAGCCCACAGCGCAGCTGGGACAACAAGAAAAAAAATTAAAAACATTAGATACTTATACCCCTTTATGTGCCAGAAATTTTTATCAGGTGCTGTTTCTCTTACTTGATCCAAATCCGACCCTTTTTATGCATCCACATTTTTTTTAAAAAATTTCAATTTTTTAAATGATCCCAATTTTAAAGTTAGTTTTTTAATCATTGTTGTTTTTAGCATTAAATACCCCCCCCCCAAGGGGGGGGGTTTTTTCAAAAAATGGGCCCAAAAAACACCTTTTTTCCAAAATTTTTTTTAAAGGGCTGGCGCACCAGTTTTTTTTCAAAAAAAATGCTTTTTTTAAATTTTGTTTTTTTCTTTGGGGGAACAACAAATTTTTTGTCTTTTTCCTTTTTTTTTTATTTTTATATCTTGTTCCACAAATATTTAAAAAATTTTAAATTTTAGTTTGATAGTGTCGATTTTGTTTAGTGTCATAAAAAAAATAAAAAATTTTTCGGGGAGTGTATAGATGTCAACAATATAAAAACCCCCTTAAACACCTAAGTCTCGCTTTTATCAATATATTGAGTCCCGTTAAAAAGTTTTTTTTTAGATTTTTTTTTTTTGGGGCCGGGAAAAAACATAGTATATAAACGGGGGCTAAACGTTTTTTAACCCTGAGCGAATTGTAGCCCCCCTACAACCTTTTCCCTTTCGGGATTAAAAAAAAAAGGTTTTTAGTCCTTAGGTTTATAACGTATTTTAAAAATTCCCCTTTGGGCCCCCTGGCATTGGGGGTTTAGACTAATTTATTTTTTTTTTTTAATTTTAAAAAAGAAAACAGGGGGTCTGTAATATTTATTTAAACCCCAACCTTGGTAGAAGTTTTCAAATTCCAACAAGGGAAAAAAATTGGGCCCCTTTAAATTTTTTTTGATCATCAGGGGTTTGGACGAAAAAAGGTATAGGTAAAAAATTTTGCAAAAAAATCCCCCTAGTATAAAGCGTTTTTTTTTAATTTTTTTTGGGGTTATATTATACTAGAAGAGAGGGATTGGGGCACTAGGGGAAATTGTACAGGTGGGCCAGTTTGACGTTTTTAAAAGGGAAACTCATATTTACTTTCTTGGTCGTTTTTAGGAAATGTTTTTAATTCCTTTTTTTTTTTTTTTTAATTTTTTTTAATTTTTTTTTAAAAAGAGATTTTTTTTTTTAAATTTTTTAAGGGGATATATATATATATATATATATATATATATATTATATATATATATATATATATATATATATATATATATATATATATATATATATATATATATATATATATATAAAATATATATATATATATATATAATTGAGATGGATAACTTATGGAAAAATATTAAATAAAAATTTTTATTATAAAATATAAAGAAAAGGGAAAAACATAAAAAGAACATAAATTTCAATGGTAAAATTCATATAAATATAAAAATTGGATTTAAACCAAAAAAAAGGCATAAGGTACCTATGATAAACAGAATGAGACATTTTGCAAACTTTAAATAAAAGAAAAAAAAAATCATAGAAATTCACTTCGGAAAATACAGAAAAACTGTACTTGACTGTAATAAATCTAAAAAGATGAGTGGAAGACCCAATGTATAAAAAATATTAATGCTAATTTAATAATCAAATTATAACAATATAGTTAAAATATACAGAGGGTTGTAACAATAGTGACCAAAAAAACATTAATGCATAAAAAAACCCTAGGCAAAACCAATGATGATCGACTCATGGAAAATTATTTAATATTAGGATTAGATTTAGTTAGAATAAGGTAGATTTAAGTTTAAACTAAGTTTTGACCGCAAATAAAAAAAAAGGTTTATTTTAATAAAAAAGACAATTTTAAAAATTGGTGAAAAGTGCTTTTGGCATCCAATGATGCATAAGAAGGTTTTAAACTGACCAAAAAAAACCTAATAAACTATATATCAAAAGATAGGAAAGAAACCATCTTTCTCATGATATAAATATATTTAAGGAAAAAGTAAAAATTAATACTTTAATTTTCGCGTATAGTGGGGACGCGATAAAAGAAAAAATCGAGTTTAATAAACTCATATTGTGGAATTAATATAAAAACCAAACCTTATAATTATCAAAAAGATGTAAAATTATCATTTATTTAGATTTAGTATTAGTTATAAGATTTAAACGGAGGTTTATTTGAAAAATATAAAAATATTAAAATATAATAAGTCAGAAAGGATGACATCAATTTGTTTACATGCAAATAATTGTGACAAGATCAAAATGAAACGTATACAGTAAAGCGCAGAGAACTGCGAACATAGGACAATCCTAGACGATTTTGGATGTACCTAAAACCGCCGCCCGCACGCATGCTTATCGATCAATAAATCTTCCAAAACAATATCAACGCGCGCGGCCGGTCAACCGACACAATACCTTTATTTCTAAATAACTTTACTATCGAACGCTCGAAGCATAGTTGTATGTTTCGATTATTTGGGACCAAAAAGTTTTTTTATTAAAAAATTATTAATGGATGTTTACGAACTGGAAGAAAAAATTAAAATTATTGAATGGATCAGTGAAATCCTGTGAGGGGAATTAGGGAATTATTTATTAATTTATTTCAAACAGGCCGACTCCCACGATTTCTACTATTCACCGAGTCATTAAAAAATTTCTGACATTTGGTTGTTTAACTCCGAGAAAACATAAACATGATAGTGCCCCAGAAGAAAACAAAAGAAAGGGAAATGAAGGAAATTATGGTAGTGGCAAGACGAAAATCCTACAATTTCCATTAATACTATTGCAGAACAGGTTGATTTGAGCAGAAGATCAGTAAGAGGTTGAAAAAAATGGATACCGATCCTACAAAGTAAGAAAACCCATGAAATTTTCCCTGATGATCATTTTGGAGAATGCAATTTTTGAAACAAGAAATGGAAAATAACAATGAAAATTTCATACGAAACATTGTTTTTACTGATAAATCGACATTTCCACTTCATGGTCGTCAAATCCCCATAACCCGTTACTGGTCAAAGGAAAATTTAATCGGTTTTTGATTTAAAGGACACAAATCCTCAAAATTAAATATCTGGGGTGGTATGTTGAAAAAATATGATTCCCCGTCATTGATGGATTTATTGTCGAAATATCTAACTTTTGAGTTCTTGTTCCAGAAATTAGAAGACTACAGGGAAGATTTGCAGATATTTGGTTTCAAATAAAGGTTCCTGCCTAACAGTGTTTTTCAAGAATATTTGAATAACACTTTTACAAACAGGTTATAAGGACAAACCATCTTATCCCGCCGATCACCTGATCTCTCACCCAACGATTTTTTTCTGGGGTCACGTAAAATCACAAATTTATGGATTTCGGAGAATAGGGCTAATAATGTACAAGAATTGCAATTGCAAATTGGAATTCTTTTAGGAATATTACCCCTAATATTTTAGCAAATGTCAGAAGGCGTTTTTATGACAATCTTGGTTATTGTTTGGCTCAAGAAGGTTTATTTGAGCATCTTCGATAAGTGAAGGAGTTTTTTTTTTTTTTTTTTTGTTATTTCTATGAATGCAGATTTATTTATTTTTTTAGAACATCTTTTAAGTTTTATTATCATTAGAGAATTTTTTTATTTTATTAGGAAAACTGTTTGGTTCTTAAGACCGTAGCAAACGTTTCTCTCGTAAAAACTAATTTTAAATTTATTGCTGATAAGAAATACGATCGAAGTTTGACGGAGCCAGCTCCTGCAACCTGCCTTTGAGTATTGCATTCTCTTACTGAAAATAAAAACGAAGTAACAACTGTTGGCAGATAATTCTCCCGAATTTATCACCGCACTTCCCACCAGTCCCAACCAAAAATAAGCCATGTGGAAACGAGACGGAAATTAAAATGCAAACACAAAAATATCGGAATTGAAAATTTGGGGTAACCAAAATTGTCCGGAGCCTCATATGTTCGCAGTACGGTGCGCTTTACGTATAACATACACCATTAAAAAGAGTTAAATTTTTAAAATCAAAGAATTTATCTGCCCAGATAATAACAGCAAAGTAAGGCTTAGTAATAAAATTAAAATTTTATTATTCAAAATTGCCCTATTTGTCAAGCTAAAATTTATCTTTGGTGCCTGGAAAGACGCCATGTTACCTAAAATAGTGGCAATTGTCCTTGGGGATATAAACGAATTAACCCCGAAAACAAGAGATTAGTCCAAATTCAGTCGCTAAAGTAACCACGCTCCTCCAGGGGTCGGGTCGAAAAAGACAAAAGAAAGCGGTTTCATAGCTAAGTGCTAGACATAACCTAGAAAGTTGATACAGTTTTTTCTTCCAAAGTTTTATGTTTTAAAGAAAGTAAAATTAAGTAAAGTGTATATAAAAATCAATTCAAAGTAAATATAATCAATTTACCTGGAGGTAGTGACAAATTACATAAAATCTGTGCCGATTTCCATGACACAAAAAAGTAAACAAAGTTCTTCAACCAGATGTTAGAAAAATATCAAAGTGCCAATGTTGCTCAGCTGATGGTTTTTGATAGTCCAGTTCAAATAAACCTTTCTAGAAGACATCGTAGCCTGTTTGTATAAATATTATATCTTTTTTTTTTAATACTTGGAAGAGAACTTCAATTTTGTAACAACAAACAGGTAACTTAGAATAGACATTTTAAAACCGAATAAGGTTAATAAGATTTCTCGCCTCTAGGAGAAAAAGGACAGGTCCAGACTTAGAACAGATATTGTTTTTGAAAGATTTATATTTATTTAATAAATTTTTGGACCAAATAAATTTTTATTATAATAACGAACAAATAATTTTAATTAAAAGTTAAAAAAAAAATGAATAAATAAATTTTTAGTAAAAACAAACTATTCGAATCAAATACATTTTTCATATTTTTTTTTATTTTCTAAATTCTTCGAAACGAATTATAAAATAATAATGATAATAAAAAAATATTATAATAAAAGGTTATTTATATTGTTTTAATTATATAAAACAAAGGTTTTAATTAATGTAATAGTGTAGATATCCTGATAAGGACTTACATAATTTGATAACTATTTGATATTCAAGTTTTATCATAAATATTTTGTTTAATAAACAAATGTGTCATACATTTATCAGTCTTTTATTTATATAGGTTCGTAAGGCTCTGTTGAATACTGAACTCACCTGAGGTAAGCGTCTATATAGTCGGAGTAAAAATCAGCGCCCCACAAACAAAAAATATATTGTGATAGTTATTATAATATAACATTTTCAATCTAATTTAATTTAAGAAAATCTAATTAATTTACATACCATATACATAACTAAATAATAATCTGTCATATATATATATATATATATATATATATATATATATATATATATATATATATATATATATATATATATTATATATTTTATATATATATATATATATATATATATATATATATATATATATATATATATATATATATATATATATATATATATATATATATATATATATATATTATATATATATATATATATATATATATATATATATATATATATATATATATATATATATATTATTTTTATATATATATATATATATATATATATATATATATATATATATATATATATATATATATATATATATATATATATATATATATATATATATATATATATATATATATATATATATATATATATATATATATATATATATATATATATATATATATGGGTGTTACAGAATGTTGTGAGGAAAATTTAAGGGCAGATTCTACACCTAAAATATAAAAAAACGTTCATATAAACATGGGTCCGAAATGCTTTGTTTTTATGATACAGGGTGTTTAAAGTTTTTCGTCCTTTATAGTTTATTTCATATTTCTCGAAAAACCCGTGGGTATATTAAGATAAGTTTTGATGATTTACAGCATGCACTGAAGCAGAGGAAAGCCATTTTCAGCATTTGATCTAAAGTTAAAATCGAATACATTCTTCCTGAACAATTAGTTCAAATAAAATAATAAAATTAAAAATAAATCGGGGAACAGCTTAGCGTACTTTTATTTTTATTTCGAAAACGGTGGGTCAAAACGAAAAAGTCCAAGAGGTACTTTTAAAGCAGAATTAAACTGGCTTTAAGAGACAATAAATAAAAATATAATTTTTGCGAAAACCAGTGGCGTACAGTTTTTTTTTTCGCTAAAAATAAGGACTTACCGGCACGAACGCCACTGATGTAAGTGCCTTATAAAAAAAAATTGTCCATGTAAATGTGACCCATAATTGTACATTTGCGTGTACAAAAACTCATCTTATTATCTTTACGGGTTTTCGAGAAATGTGAAATAAACTATAAAAGACAAACAACTTTAAACACCCCGTATCATACAAACGAAGCATTTTCGGACCCATGTGTATATAAACTTTTTTTCATATTTTTAGATGTAGAATCTTTCCTTAAATTTTCCTCACAACATTCTGTAACACCCTGTATACATATGTATATACAGGGTGTAAAAAGTATGATGCTCATCATTTTAATGGGCGACAGTGGAGCTCAAAATAAGTCGAAAAGTTTATATGACATATATGTCAAAATTTTGACAGATTTTTTCTAAACGATGTTAAAGTCATGACTTTAAAGCAGTTATTTCTGTAAACCGTAACAACTGGAAACTTTTGTCTTACCGCTTATCAGTAATTCATTTGATAAAAATAAACTTAATTTTAAATGAGTCTACAATTAAAAAAATTAATATTTTTTAACAATTGTTCTCCCAGTTAAAAATTAAAAACAATTAAAGAGCGATACCTTGTGGAAGTCAGTCGTACAAAGAAGCTTCCCGATCCGGCCAGATATTTTTGTTTGTTTTTGAATCGGGAAAAATAGCCGGGGTTTTAAAAATTTAAGACAAACGTATTGCAATTTTACTAAAGACGATGAAAACGGAATGGTGGACCGAGAAATCTTATTCTTTAACAAAACAAAAAAGTGTTGTTTTAAAGCATAATTAGTTGTGTTCTTTTAAAAAGGATAAACTTATTCTTATGGTGAGTACAATTATTTTTTAATTACAAATAAAACCAAACAATTATTGATTGTTTTTTACTTAAATTTAATATTAAAATAAGGGGGAGGGAAGTAATTTTATTATTTGTTGTAAATGAATGAACATCTCCTTAAAAAAAGTGTAAACAATGCAAAAACCACAACGTTCGAAGGGACCCGCCGCTTCGACGAAACAGACGCGGTGTTGCCTGTTTTTTAAACTTGAAAAGGGCATATTTCGAAAACAATTAACTTTTAACTCAATTTCTTGGCTTTTCGACTTATTTGAGCTCCTCTATCGCCCATTAAAATCATGAGATCATACTTTTTACACCCTGTATATGTATATATTTAAGACATATTTATGGAACCACCAGGTGTATTTCAGTTTTATTTCCATAAGATGTAATACCAAGTAAGACTCTTTTTACTATTATTACTATCAAAAGAAACATTGTGAAAGTCTTACAGCTGCAGGGAGGGACTAGCTGTGACACTCGTAACCCGCCCTTTTGACGCGCTGTATTGCTAAAAACTTTGGACAACTTTTTTTGCAAACCTTTACCTATTGACCAAAAATTAAGTACTATTTATTCATGTCGCTAATCCGAACCTTATTAAAAAAACGTCAATTTATTTACACTGTTATTTCCCTAATTTCTGTTGAGTTGAATATGAGAAAGAGGAATTGTCTCATATCACCAACATAATGGTGTCGATCTCATGCAGTACCGATGAGCCTTAATGAGGTAAAACTCGCCTTTTATTCCTTAGAAATTAATATTGTTGTTTTTTTTTTTTAATAAAACAGATATAGCAAATATCACATTTGTTAAAAGTGTGCTGAATTATTTTAATCACCTAGTTTTAAATATGTTGTATGGCAGAGCTGGGTGGGAATCGAATCCAGGAATCGATTTCTTTTTAAGGTTCCGAAGGCTGGAATCGGTTACTTTCTAAAAATAGGATCCGTAATCCAGATTCGTTATGTTATTTTAAAATGATCCAAAATCCATTCCTTTTTGGAAGGATCCGATTTTAAAAAGGAATCGATTCCTTATATATCTAATTTGCGACACATGCCAAAATCCGCCATTATGAAATGGCGTATTTCTTATTTCCAAATTTTCACCCAAGATTTTTAATTTCCGAATTTTGACCTAGCCCCCTAAAAACCTTTATATCCCGAATCTAAATCAAATTGGTTTAGAAATGCCAAAATCTGCCATTTTAAATCTTTCATTTTAAATTTTCAATTTTTTACCTAAAATTCTTAATCAGCATCACATTGATCTTTGGAAATTAAGATAAATTATTTTAAAATATCTGCCTATTAAAATCTTGAAATAAGAAAACATACCTAACATGTAATTTTCAACAAAAATATGTTTTTTAGGTCCGGAGAAACAACATTTAAATAAAACATTTTTTTCGTGGCCATAGAGTGTGGTTTCCAAAAAGGGGCACATTTTACTTGCATTTATGTTAAAAAATTTTATTAGTCATAGACTTAATAGATTTGAGTAGTTTTCTATTTTGAGTTATACTCGAGTTTTTTGTCCTGGAAAACTTTTTGGGAAGTTCGCAATTCGAGTGAGATTTCTTTTGGCAATTTTAAACAAATACCTTTATTATTTTATATTTTCTTACTAAAGTGCTACAAGATGCAAGT
>JAHBCN010026584.1:0-10525 GCA_019359885.1 Listronotus oregonensis | reverse complement strand
AAATTCATAAAATAAATCACCTTGGGCAATGGGGACGTCGCAAAAAAAACCCCTTTAAATTTTCTGGACAAAAGTATAAATCGAGCACTCCTTGTTTTTTTTTTCCCCCCTTTTTTTGGGGCCAACACACGAGATATTTTTCATGGCGAAAAAAAATAGTTGGGGGGAATACCAGTAGCATTTTTTGGCCGGATCACCATTGTTTAGCCCCATCGAAAATTTTTTTTTTAAAAGAAGTACAATTTTGGGGAAAATTTTTTGGAAAATTTATCTGGGGGTTAAATTTGATTATTCAGAAATTCAAAATAAAATTTTTCTAAAAAAGAAAAATTTTTTTTTAGAACGTGTGGGGGGAAAGGGGGAAGAGCTGGATATTAATTTCGGGGGGAAAAGGGGGGGGGTTTAAAAAGAAATTTTTAAAAAAAAACCCCTTTGGTTACCCCCCCCAATTTTTTGGGGGTGGGGAAAAACCCCGGGGGGCAAGTTTTTTTTTTCCCCATCGAAAAAAAGTCCCCCAAATTTTTTATGGGGGAACGTCAAATGACGCCAGGGGGTTCTGATGGAAAAAATTTAAAAAAAAAAATGTTTAAAAAGCCTTTTTTGTTCTCCAATTTAAGCTTATTGATTGTTGTGTTTTAAATTTTTTTTATTTTTTTTTAAAAATTTTTTAAAAAAAACGCTTTAATGGAATCCATCCAGTGGGGTTTTGATGAATTAGCGCAACACTGGACCCGGGGGATTTTTAAATTGCCCTATTATTTAAATTTTTCCGGGGGATTAAAGCTATGCAGTTATCTTTAATTTTTTCCCCGGTGTACTTTTTTTTCATTTTTCAACAGCAATATTTTAAATTTTTTTTTTTCACTTATTTGTAACCCCTAAAAACACATGGGGTAAATAGGGGGGGGAAAAAATTTAAATTTTTGCTCACAAAAAAATATTTTTCCCCCCTCAGGGTTAGCAATCCCGGGGTGTGGAATTATAGTATCGGGGCCCAAATTATAGGCAATTTAAAAAAAGTAGTAGATTAGAAAAAAAAAATAGTTTATGCTATTTCAGGGGGGCTTTTTAAGAAAAAAACCATAAGAGTGGTTCTTACCTTTTTTCCTCCAAAATTTTTTTTTCCCTTCCATTATTTTTTTCCCCTGCCCCTTATCTTTTAAAAGGGGTTTTGACTAGATTTTGTTTCGGGGTGGATTGCATTCGTTTTTCTTTTTTTTTATTTGCTTTCGTTTGTTTTTTTCATAAAAAAACCCCCCTGGAAACTGCCACTTAAAGTTTTTTAACACGACCCCCTTTTAATTTTTTATAAATTTTTTTTATAAAATATAAAACCCTTTTTTGGGGGTTTAAAGATACTCTAATAAATAAAAATTTTTTCTGTTTGGGGTTTTTTTTTTTTAAAAAATTTTAAAATAGGAAGCAGCTAAAAAAAATATCAGATGAAATAAAACCCCCCCTTTTCTTCAGGCATCTTTTTAAAAAAAAATAAAATTTTAATGGGTAATTGAACCATCCCTTTTAAAAAAAGAATTTTTAGGATATTTCAATTCAACTTTTTAAATTTAGAGTTTTTTCCCCCCAAAAAAAAAACATAACAGGTCTGTTTGTTATTCAGTATTTTCACTGTTAATTAGTATTTAGTTGTAATTAATTGTTAATTAATTTTTAAAAGGATTAAATAATCCCCCATGTTTATTTAAGATGAACACTGCTTTTTTTATTTGGGTTTTTTCCCGACCCCCGGAGTGCGAAACAGTGGTTCCCTTTAACCCATACCTCTCCCCCCCCCTTATTAAAGTCCCCCCTTTTGGAGGCTTACTAACCTACCAGAAGATGTAAAAAAACATTATGATTATTAGGTGTTTTTGATTTTCAACAAAAAATTTTTAAAAACCCCGGACCCCTAACATTTGATTTTCTTTTTTAAATCCTCACTTTTCTAAATAAACCCTTTCCCCCTTGGGCCCTTTTCTCTTTCCGGGGGGGAAAATTTAAAAATGGTTACTTTTTTTTTTTTTTTTATTGGTTCGTTTTACTTAGCTTTAAAAATTTTTTTTTTTTAAAAAAATTTTTTTATTTTTTCCCCTTTTTTATTTTTGGGGTTCCCGTCTCTAACTCTTTCAAAAACACAGCTTGCCACCCCCCCTTTTTGGTTTTAAATTTTGGTAAAATTTACATTATCACCAGCCTAAGGTTTTAAATGTTTTAAAAACCCACTATAGGGGGTTTTTTACAAATTTTTTTTGCTTATATTCAACCCCCATTGTAATAAAAAAAGTTTTTTTTGTTTTTTTTAAAAAAAGTTTGAAATGGTAAATTGACCTTAATTTAAATTTAAAAATTTTGATGGTGAATAAATAAATAATTTTTTTTTTTAAAAATTAATGCCATGAAAAAACCCCCCTGTTATCATCCAGTTTTTTTTAAAAATTTTTTTTTTGCAGTTTGGACATTAGGGGCTCTGCCTGCCATTAGACTGTGCATAAGTTGGAGAACCCCCCAAAATTTTTAAAATTTCCCCCATTTTTTGGAAAAATTTAAAAAAAATTTTTTTGAACTAAATTGTGGTCCTCCATCTGACACTACAGTAAACAAAAATTTGTCGGGAAAAAATGCTTTTAAACATTGTATTAATTAAAACTTGTTTTTAAAAAAAAATTTTTTTAAATTTAAAAATTTAGAGTAATAGTCTATGACAAAAAGATATTTTTTGGGCCTCTTAACCCACATAAATCCCCCCCAATTTTGGGTTCCCGGGGGTTTTTTGGAATTTCATGATTTTATCGGGGGTTCGGGTTGTTGAGCATGAAAATTTTGTTTACCAGATTTCACTTTTAAAAAATTTTTTTTGTTTAATATCATTGGTCATGTTGATCCAAAATAAAGAACCCTTTTTGGCCCCAAAGACAGACATTTGTTTATACCCAATGTTTGGGGGGGAATTTTTCTAAATTTCTTTTTTTTTTTTTTTCGGGACTACAAAATTTTTTTTATGTTTAAACACAATTTTTCAACAACTGTAATTTTTTTTGTATTGTGGTTTTTTTTTAAAAAATCAGGTAAATTTTTTTAGGGGCCAAACCCCCCATGATTGGTTTTTTGGTTTTTTTTTGGGGTCATTATTAGTCTTTTCTTTGAAACTCAGACCACTTAGTTTTAGTTATGTTAATTTGAACAGTCGCATACATGATCCGAATTTTTATTGTCATAATATGGTTTTTTTTGATCGGGGGTTTATGTTGAAAAGCATCAGGGAAGGGTTTTAAAACCGGCCCCCTTTTACCAAATCGAATCATAATTTTTTAATTTGGGAAAAAAGCGTTGTAGTCGAGCTGACATTTGTTTAGTGGTTTAAATAGTTAATTAAAGGAAAAAGATCGTTTTTTCCCTTTTTTCCCAAAAAAAAAAACTGGTGAAATTTGTCCAGAACTAAATCCAAAATTTTTCCTTTAATTTGGGGATCTGCACTGCGTACGGGGAAAACCATGGACATAGGCACAGGGAAAAATTTTTTTGCAGGAGCACTGCCCACACCCCGACCCTTTTAAGATTTTACAAAAATTGTTTTATTGACATTATAAAATTGCAAAACAGGTTTGTAATAGAAATATTTAATTTCCTCAAAAGCCTTTTTTGGGGTTTCCCTTTTTCCATTCAAACTCATTTTTTTTTTTGAGTAAAGTTTTTAAGGGTCCAGTTTTTTCTGAGAAATTTTCAAAAAATTTTTAACTTTTGGAGAACCCCAAGTAGCCTTTGAATAATGTTTATTTTTGGGGTTTAGGCATTTTGGGAAAAACCCTTTTTTTTTTGACTCCCTCTGGACTTTAAATTTCCTTTGGAACTTTTAAAAAGACCCCTGTATTTTTTTTTTAGACTGCCCAAATTTAACTTTTCTAAATTAAATTTTACCCCGGGTTTTTTTGCCAACCAAAAATTTTTTTAAAAATTTTTTTTATGTTCTTTTTCAGTACTACCCCAAATGGGGAGGGTCATCAATAAGGGATCAACCCCCCTTTTTCATTAAAATTTCCCCCGTATCTAGCCTTTAAAAATTCCGGGGGAGATTTTTTTCCAAGGAAGCCTTAAAACCGGGACCTTCCAATGGAGTAAACCCCAAAAAATAATTTTTTAACAAACCATCAAGCTGAATATTTGGGAAAAAAACCCCCCCAAGCATCCAAAGTCTAAATATTTTTATTTTTTAATTTCCCAAAATTTGTTCAAAGTTGGTATTTTACAGTATTCTCTTTTAATGTAATTTTTTTAATTTAGGTCAAACATAGGGTTAATTTGTTTTTTGGGTTTTTTTTAAACCCAAAACAAGTGATTTCCCCTTCTGAGCAAACCTGTACTTTTTTTTATGATTTTACACTTTACAAGTTCATCAAGCCCCTTTTTAAAGGGATTTAATAGTGGTAAAGCTACTTTTGTGTTGGGGAAAAAAAGGTTTTGCATTTTCATTTAAATCAATATGATATTTATGTTCTAAACCCCCCAAACCCGAAAAAAAGGTCTTTATTTTTTTAAAAATTTTTAGAGTAGTCTTGAGCATTCAATTTAATCCATCAATTTTCATTTTTAAAATTTAAAGGGTTTTAAATTTTAAGCCCAATATTGTTTTTGTTTTTTTGAATCAATAAAAAAATTCAATTTTTCTGAATTATTTTTTTTTAAAAGAGTGCAGCTACAAAAACCCCAAAAAACCCCCAATTTAATTTTTGAAAGGGGAAACAACATTTGACTTGATTTTATATCAGACTTAGTAAACCCCAATTTTTTTTAAAAAAATTTAAAACGACTTTAAATTATTGCCCCTGTGTCTTTTTTTAAAACCTTTAGTTTTTTGTAATTTCAAGCTCTCCCCTTCCACCATCACCGAGTTTTTTTCACTTTACAGAACCCAATACAAAAAATTTCGCCCAAGAAACTGAGCCCCATTTTTTTTCCCCTTCAGCAACCTCATTTACCTTTGGGGCTTTCTCCTGGACTGCATTTTTCTTTTTTCACACGGGGAAAATTTTTTTGGGGTTTTGCAGAAATTCATTTTACCCGAAAGCTGGGGACTGGTTTACGGGGTGCCCTTTACCCATTTTTGGAAATTTTTTTAATTTTAAATTTTTGGGGGGCCCCCCTTTTTAATTTTAGAGCATGAACTTCACCAGATGACGCCCATAGTTTTTTCCCCCCCCTTTGGGGGACCCCAGAATTTTTTTGGGACAGCTTTTACAGCTTTGTCGCGAAAAAAGGTTTTTCAGTACCCTTTTTAAAATTTTTTATTTTTTTTGCCAAAAGGGGTCATTGTTCCCTTTGACTGTCTTAAAGGGTTTTAAAACAAATTTGATCTTTTCCCTTTTTCAATCGAAAAAAAACCTTAGCCCTTTTTCCCCGGTAAGTGAAAAATTTTTAACCCTCAAAAATTTTCACCCATAAAATTTTCCCCCAAACTTGTCTATAAATTTTAATTTATCTTTTTTTTATTTCTTTTTGGGGAAAATTGAAAAAAATTTTAAAACCCCCCCTCCGATGTAGTGAACAATTGTCCCACACGTTTTTCAGGTTTTTTAATCTTTTCGAGGCCACCAAAAAATTTTTAAAAACCAGCCTCCATATTTTCCCAGTTTTCTTTTTTTCCTTTCGGGGAGAAAAGGGGGAACCAGATTATCACCCATTTTCACTAGAGGTCATTGAACTTTGAAAATTTTTTTTTTTTTTTTTTCACTGGAAAACCGTAAATTTTTAATAGAAAAACCGTTTAAAACCCGTCTGAGGACTAATTTCAAACCCGACTGCGCCATTTTAAATTTTTATTTAGTTGTAATTAATTGTTAATTAATTATTAGCAGGGTTTAAAATTTAATACACCATGTTTATTAAGATAACACTGCTTTTTTTTTTTTTTTTCCCCCATTCCGGGGGGCGTACAGTGGGTTGCCCCCCCATATTACAAAATTTTTTTTTTACCCCTTTAAAGGGTTTTTAAAAAATTTTAAAAAAGAAAATTTTTTAAAAACAAACCCTTAATTTTAATATTTTCTTGGCCATATAATTTTTTTTTAAATTTCTTAAAATTTTAAACTTTCGATTAAAAAGAAAAGGGGAAATTTTTTTTTTTCTTACGAAAATGATAACTTTAATAAAAAAATTTTGGTCAAACATCGCTTTACATTTCATGCAAATAAAATGAACAGCAAGAAAAAAAAAATGATAAATTTAGTTATTGTAATCTAACAACAAATTTTTTGATATTAAAAAATTTTTTTAAATTTTTTTCTCAAATACAGTCCCGACTAAATTTTTTGATCAACCAACTTAAATTTGAAAAAAAAAATTTTTTTAAAAATTTGGGGGGTTCGCATTGCCAATCCCAAAAAAGTTAGTTGGGGGGACTATATAAAAGTATCAATGGGGGCAACTCCTTTTTAAAATTTCGTTGGTAGCATTCTTTTTTATACCGAAAGTCAAGCGCTTTTTAAACCCCAAAAAAAAGGTCATCAAAAGGACCGACATTGTCAAATTAAGAATTTTCGTTCCATTTTAAAAAAAAAAATAATAATTTTTTTACCATAAAAAAAATTTTTCATCTTCAATTTATCCACTTTTGGGCAACTTTTTTTGACACAAACTTTGTCCATGATTGCAGCGCCGGATTTTTCATTAGGGCAAAAGGGCAATTGCCCTAGGGCCCGAAGCTGGGGGCCCCAGATACGAAAAAACATTAAAAAAAAAAGGTTATTTATAACTATTTTTTTTTTTTATGCTTCTTTTTTAAAATGTATGCCTAGGTCCCACCCGATCTAAATATAAGAGCTAATCAATATTTTAAAAAATTTAAATTTTTAAATGTTGCTGAAAGCAACACTGGTAAAGAGATAAAAGGCAGTCATTTTTCTAATTTAAAAAGGGGTTATTTTTTTTGAGGCAAAAGGGGGGCGCGCCGGTTTTGGGGAGGAAAGTTCAGTGGCAATGTTTTTGATAAGATACCGCCCAAAATCAAAGACACCGCTTTTAGGAATTTTTGGGAATTTTTTTCCCCCCAAAAAGACATAAAAAAATTGAAGGGAGTAGAGAAAAGGGGTGGTTCCTTTCCCCGGGGTCCCTAATTTTAAGCAATGACAAAGGGGGCCGTTTAATCAGGGGGGGTGGACCGGGTCCCCAAAAGCAAAATTATTAGTGTAAAGGAAATAATCTTTTGGGAAGAGTCGTGATGGATGATCTAGCAATATATTTATTTTAGAAGAAAAAGAGGATGACGAAATACTTTTTAAAATTAGCCAACCAGAAACATAGCAATGCGCCTATAAATCCAATATTTCAGCAAAGACGCAATGAGGGTTGTTATACTACATTAATAAATCGACATTTGCAACAGCATGAAGTAAAATTTTGAAAATATTTTAGACTGAATAAAGCACAGTTTAGTTTTATTCTTGACTTAATAAAAGACGATATAAAGTCTGAGCCATACAACAAAGTTAAATATCCAATAACCCCAGAGAAAAAATTAGCCATTGTATTAAGGTAGATCTGTACAGGGTGTCCCAAATTCAAGTCTTATCATTAGGATCTCGAAAACTTGAAGAGATACGAGGTCGGTTAAATGAAGGCAAAGTTGCGCAATTTGATGCTAATCAAAATGCCACCTTAGAACTTAAAAAATTTCGAATACATACTTTTTTGGAAAAAACCGATTATTCAAGTGATTTCGTTTTTATTTTTTATGACTTTATTTGAATGGATGTAACAAAATAACTTTTACATTTCCATTGCTACTTTTTCTGTTCTACAAGATAGTAAGTTATTAGATTTATACACCGACGTTTCAGTCTTGGAGCTATCATCAACTGTTTTTTTTTAAATACGGCCCTGGTTTTATTATGTATTTTAGAGCTATTAAGTTCCCAAACCAATAATGTATTGCACTTATTCAAAACTTATAATAATGGCAATTTTCATAAGAAACCATATGTTAAAGAGATTGCATAATATATTTTTGGCAGGAATTTTTGGGAAAACATTAAACTAATTTTTTCGAATAAGTGCGGAACATCATTGGATTTGGGATCTAAAAAGCTCTTAAAATACGTAATAAAAAATCCAGTACCTCATTTAAAAAATAAAGTTTTAATTTTCAAAAACCGGACATTCCACACAAAACAACACAAACAAAATATCAGACGCACACAGTCCAGTCGCATCAATCGCAGTCGTTTACAGCGGACGCATACGACGCCCGCTCGGAACAAACCAGGCACATTTAAAAACATGAGTAGGAGTGCTTTGCGGCTAACGTAGTGCGTTAGCCGCATGCGGCGGCCGCGTGTAAGGAAACATACCTTAAGACGAATTTTCAAATAATAAGCACCTCTTTAATTTAGTTCGGAGTTCAGCTCAAGAAACATAAACAACCTGTTAGTTTTATATTTCTTCTGAAAGTATTTAGTTACAAGAAAATGTTATTTGTTTAGACCAGAGAAATGGAAGGGAGTAGAATGATCTTAGACGAGTGCGCATCCATAAATATAGCTAACACATTTTTTTCGGGAACACTATGGGCGCCGCCATTTTAGACCCAAATACCCTACAAGGGATTTTTTTAAGTTTGTTCCAACAGCGCCAGAAATTAAAACTGTCAAGAACGCGATTAAAATGTCCCAATTTAATCACTGCGCATGAGCGTGATCGTTCGGTGACGGTTTTTTGATGTGTTGGAACAAACCTTAGTGGATTGTTTTTTTTTTGTGTTTTGTAATTGTTGTCTAGTGTATTTTTTTCATTTAAAGCAGAGACAAATTTAAAGCGTTTATTATGGATTTTTGGTGATTTATATTTAAAAACTATGTCGTGTTTCTGTTAGAGAATGTAACTATCCGAAAGGTGGATAAACCATCAGAAATTATGTTTCATGAGTAAGTATCTTTTTTTAAGCTTCATCTTTAGTTTTAGAAATCCAGGGCCTATATCATTTTTGGCAAGATGTACATAAAATTGCAGACTTCTTTTTAATTAAAAAATTAATTTATTAAAAAGTAGCTCAACCTCAGTAAACACGCTTGGAATAAAATTTCGTAAGCCATATACCAGCTCTCTTACAAAAGATGGAAAGATGGGGTTTGCGGCTTATGTCCTATTTGTTTGTAAAACTTTCATTGCCACAAACTAAATTTAGCCCTTTAGTTTTTGACATACAAAACGATTTTAAAAATTTGCTAAAGCCTATAATAGCTGATAAGCCTAATTTGTAAAATATAAATAATTTTCAAGCACCAGATATAATACCCATACTATAGTATTGACTGCCTAAAGTGACAGAAAACCCAAACTATTCAGTAATGGAAGTTAAATATAGATTCAAGACCGTTGATAATAAAAAAACTTTTTTTAGGTTTCCTAAGCAGGCAGACTTATTAAGCTGTGGCTAAATGAAAATTGGGTATAGTGGGTGTTTGGGATTTGGTCAAAGAAAAAAAAGTTTGTTTTTAAGCACTTTGACAAATCTGATTATGTTTATTGGGGTATTTAAAAACCCAAAAGCTGTCCCATCTTTTTTTTTTACAAAAAACCCGTTTTTTATCTAACTCAGCCTGAAAAGTGTCCATCAACCAGTAGTAAAAATGCCAGTAAAATGCAGTCTTCATCTTCGATACCAGATTTGTCAGCTAATATAAGTACCGGGGCTAAAAAAAATTAAACTTTAAAGCGAAAATATGTTAGACTGAATAAAGCACAGTTTAGTTTTATTCTTGACTTAATAAAAGAAGATATGTCTGAGCCATCAACAAAGTTAAATATCCAATAACCCCAGAGAAAAAAATTTGCCATTGTATTAAGGTAGATCTGTACAGGGTGTCCCCAAAATTTAAAATCTTATCATTAATATCTCGAAAACTTGAAGAGATACGAGGTCGGTTAAAGAAGGGAAAAATTGCGCAATTTGATGCTAATCAAAATGCCACCTTAGAATTTAAAAAAATTTTGAATACATACTTTTGGAAAAAAACCCTTATTCGCGATTTCGTTTTTTTTTTTTTTATGACTTTATTTAAAAGGGTGGCCCAAAAAAACTTTTTCATTTCCATTGCTACTTTTTCTGTTCACAAGATAGTGTTATTAGATTTATACACCGACGTTTCGTCTTGGGGCTGCCATCATCAACTGTTTTTTTTTTAAAACGGCCCTGGTTTTTTTTATTATGTATTTTAGGGGCTATTAAGTTCCCAAAACCAATAATGTATTGCACTTATTCAAAAAAATTATAATAATGGCAATTTTCATAAGAAACCATATGTTAAAAGAGTCAGACAATATATTTTTGGAGGGTCTTTGGGGAAAAAATTAAAAATTTTTTCGAATAAGTGCGGAAAACCATTGGATTTGGGATCTAAAAAAACTCTTAAAATACGTAATAAAAAAACCCGTACCTCATTTAAAAAATAAAGTTTTTTAAATTTTTAAAAAACCCGGGCATTCCACACAAAACAACACAAAAAATATCAGACGCACACAGTCCAGTCGCATCAACGGA
>JAHBCN010026583.1:0-10604 GCA_019359885.1 Listronotus oregonensis | reverse complement strand
GAAAAAAAATATATTATATTTTTTAAAAAAACATGCTATAATCAAAATTTAAGTTTAGGTTTAACCATTTCCCCTTCCAAAAATTGTTTTTTATTTTTAAATTTTAATAAAATAATTATACCCAAAATTTATTTTAGCCGTTAGTTAAGGTGGCTGCCAGTTTGACTATAATTTTTACGTATAACATTTATTGGGGGGTGTTGATAGCGTGCAAAAAAAATAAACCGTAAAAAATTTTTATTTCTTTAAAAAAAGGCACGACCAAAAAAAATGACGTTGAAGTTATCCAAAAATAAAAAATTTTATATCTTTTTTGGGGTTCCCCCAAGGAAAACCCCAAACCTTTTTTTTTCTTTTTTGGACAACACATTAGTAGAGACAATTTATGATAGCGTTTATTTTAAAAACCCCAACTTTATAAAAAATAGAATATCATAAAAATATTAGAATTTTCAAAAAAATTTTTTACGCACAGCCTAGTTGTTCTAAAAAAATTTGAAAAATTTTTAAGGTCATTTGAAAGGATTTTGGGATTATATAATTAAAGTTTAACGATCCGATAAAACTAACCACAACTAACCGCATAAAAACTATTTTGAATCAAAAACACGTTAAGCCCTTTTTTTTTTGCCATTTGAACCACCTGTTAAATATTTTTCCTAAAAAAATTTGTTTCTGTTTATTTAAAGTTCATGCCCAACCCTTTAAATCTGACCTCTCCCCAAAATGACGTCTGATTGGCTGTTACAAAGTAGCAGATGCATGTACCCACGTTGCTACAACTATTAGATTTCTACTTTTAGGTTAGATTTAGCCCTTTTTTTTAAATTCGGGTAGAAATTTTTTTTTAGATATTTAATCCCTTTTAAAATATTGTTTTCATGTCGGGAAAAATGGCGTTTTTTTACAACTCTAATTCTTCTTCTAATTAAAGAAGAGCGTTCTCTAATTAAAAGATCTTATACAAAAGGGGCCCCTTTTTTTGCTCACCGACAGGTTGTGGATTTTTATTTCTTTGAATTAATAATTCCTTCTAGGCCTTCCAACAGGCAACATGTAGTGCCCTTTTATGTATTGCTTTACAATCCTATTCAACTTAAAGGGCCCCCAAAATTTTCCCACTTTGTTTGTTTCTTTATCCCTAGAGTGTGTCCGCATACGCTACCCGCCGAAGTTTTCCTTCCCCCCCCAAAATTTTTTAAATTTAAAAAATTAATTAAAATTAAAAAATATATATATTTTTAAATATTTTTTTTTTTTTAATAAAAAAAATTATAATAAAAAAAAATTAAATTATAAAATAAAATATATATATATATATATATATATATATATATATATATATATATATATATAATATATATATATATATATATATATTTATATATTAAATAATTAAAAATTTTTTATATATTATAAAAAATATATTAAAAAAATTTTTTTATTTTTAATTTAAATTTAATTTAAATAAGTCAAAAATTTTTTGTCATTGTAAGGGCAAAAATTTAAATAAATTTTTTTAGATTTTAAAAATTTTAAAATTTTTAAATTTTGCCCCGGGAAATTAAAATACTTTTAGGTATTTGGCATATTTAAATTTTCCTTTTTTCACTTTTTTTTTTTTAACCGGTTTTTTAAAACAAGGGGGGGGAAAAAAAAATTTTTTAACCCCCTTTTCAAAAAAAAGAATTCGAGAAAAATGTTTTTTTAAGAAATAAAAAAACACCAAGATAAATATTTACAAAAACCTACTTTTCAGACTTTTTTTTTACAACAATAAAGAATAAACCATCTGGTACCCTGCAAAGTCAAGGTTTTTTTATTTAAGGGTTTAAAAATAGGAGTAAGAAAAATAGTTATATAAAAAAACTTTCAACATAAATAAGTGCATATGGAGTGTTAGAAGTATTAAAAAATTCGAAGTTTTGACAGAAATCGGCTTTTCTCGAGCTTTTACCGACAACGGCGTTAAAAAATGTGGGATTTAACTGTTAAAAATAATATTAGCGCACTAGCATTATAACTTATTTATCGACCACCCCGTATAAATTAAAGTCTAAGAAAACTAATAAAAAACAAATATTTTCAAGAAAAATGAATATGTAAAATAATATTAAAGTTATTAATATTATTAAATTACTTCCTTGTAAGCACTGACGTATGCTTGGGGAGCTCAGGAAAGCCTATTCCCTCTCCTTAACATTTTAAAACAAATAAATTATTTTGGAAAACAAATTAATTTTTTACCCTTATATTTATATTCAATTATTAAATTAAACGGTTGCTTTTCCCCCACTTTTTGTGGTCAGTATAAGCTTTTGCTTGTAAAAAAGAACTGTACAAGGAAATTTTAGCAATGTATTAATTTTTTTTTGTATATAGTTTCATCTAAAATATATATCAGCAAAAGCTAAGGTAAATAAAACCAAATATACATATATGAGATACCTATTTAGTTTTTCCATGCCAACAAAGATATCTAATTATTTGCATGATTAAAATATTTCATATACAGTGTGGACATAAAGTCTGGACTACCCCTAATAATTAGGTTATCTTAAATTTTTTGAAAAAGCTCTTGAACATCTTAATAAAATTATTTCTTGCCCACATTTTGACGTAATTCATTTGCTTATTTATTGACATCTGTCAAAGTTATGACGTCGTTGGCATTTTTTTTTAATGCCAACATACGGCTTGTAATGCATCATTTGAATGCTCCTATGTCATACAGTATGATTCCAAGTTTTAAGGCGATTCTGTTAAGCCATAGCAAAATGACGGTTATTTCAAAGTAAAAAAATACTGAGAATAAATGACTAATTTATCTTTTTTTTAATTAAAAAGGCAATTAGACCCTCTTCTTGCATCTTGTTGAATATAATTTAAGGTGAATTTTTTATTATTCTTTTTCTTCTGCTGCCACCTTAGCCCTTTAATACCTTCTGAAAAATTTAATTAATCTCAATGTTAAGATTAACGTCCTGTGTGTCAAAATCCTTTTTTGCTTTCACTAGCTTGTTTCTTTTTCAATTAAAAAAATTAAAACAAAGAATAATTAGTTATTAACTCATGGTTAAATAATGATATTTTTTAATCATCATAGAATCATACTAAATGAGATAAGGGCTGTCAAATGGTGTATTACAAGCCATATGTTGCCATTAAAAAAATACAAATGACGTCAAAACTTTGAGAGCTATCAATATATAAACAAATGAATAACGTCAAAACGTGGGCAAGAAAAAAATTATTTGACAAGTTCGAACCTTTTTTCCAAAAGTTTAAGATAACTTTATTATTAGGGGTAGTCTCCAGACCTTATGCTCACACCATATTAAAAAAAAAACCTAAGTTCTTTTTATATCGCCTGTTGAGAATCATAGTGGCGAATCTCCAAAAAAATATTTTTTATGTTAACACTACAAAATAAAACCTGAATTCATCCTTTGCCAAGTGCAGAAAGGGAAAAAGCACAGATGGGGGAAAAACACAATAAAGAGTACACGGAATTCCGACTCCTAAAGACCGCCAAACAAATTTGAGAGTAAAGGAGTGACCTTGACTTTCATCCTTTCCATTTTACAGGTCCGGATTAAGGCTGTTTATTATTCTCGAATAATTTTGGTCTATGGAAATGTGGAAATTTATAAAATATGTTTCACGGTGTTAAACAATTAAAGTTACAGACTAGTATGCAGATTTAAAAAATATTATGGAAATGGGTTTCGGTAAATTTTTTTCGAACTTTGCATACTGATAGTTCTCAACACACTGAGCGAAAGTCTCCACGGACACAAAACCCGAAACACTACCAAACAATTTCGCAAAGCAATTGACCAAACTATTAGTCAAAATGATCCCACTGACCTTTGGGGTGATTTGGGGGTTGGGGATTTTTAGGTTTTGTGCCGTGGAGACTTTTAATCAGCGTGTTGAGAACTACACTATGCAAAGTTTAAAAACCATTGACCGACACTCATTTTCCATAAGAAAAATCCCAGTGACGCTTGAGGGTGATTTTGGGGGGGTTGGAGGGGTTTTCGGGTTTTGTGTCTGTGAAGACTTTTGATTAGCGTGTTGAGAACTATCATGATGCAAAGTTTAAAGACAAATGGCCAAAACCAATTTACCATAAGAAAAATCCCCAGTGACCTTTGGGGGTGATTTTGGGGGGGTAGAGAGGATTTTCGGGTTTTGTGACCTCGAAAACTTGTCATGAGCGTGTTGAGAACTATCACTATGCAAAGTTTAAAAACAATTGATTAAAACCCATTTATCATAAAAAAATCCCAGTGACCCTTGAGGGTGATTTTAAGAGGGTTCGGCATTTGTGCCCGTAGAGACTTTTGATCAGCGTGTTAAGAACTATTAGTATGCAAAGTTTAAAAAAAATTGACTAAAACCCATTTTCCATAAAAAAAATTGCGGGGTCCTTTGTCTCATAGGAACTACTTTCCTAAAAATCTTTAAAACAGGTATAATGAAATATAAAATTAATTTAATTTCTAATCGCTTAAATGATTTTGGCCTTTTCTATAACTGAAAATATCCATAATCAGGAGTTAGTTTATTTTTTATCTTTCATTATACGCCCTACAAAGTTATGTAATCATGATCCGATTCAAAAATAATAAGTTGCTGGTAAATCACGTTCTAGAACTTTTTGATCAGGAAAACCCTATTTTATATATTATTTTATTTAGATATTTGTGTGTATGTGTGTGCATATTGGTTATTTATTTGTTCGACGACTACAAGACAATATTCACTAAGAATTAAGGAGGAAAGTTGCGAATTTTTTAACAGGGTTAATATTTTTGAAAAATATTACATTACTTTTAGCGAGTTTTCAATATTTTAGATTAAACTCATTGATGTTGCTCTAATTTATTAACGGACAAAATTTGGTGTGTAAAAATTAACTTAAAAGAAATTGAAAATTAAATAAAATTTCGTCAGAAAAGACATAATAAAATTATTCAAACATATCGTTCATTATCGAAAATATACAAATTCATTTAACTTACTATTATGCACAGTGACAATTCCATCCAAAACCACAAGATACATATAAAAAAAGGATTTATTCACATTAACCAACTTTTCAAATAATGATTTTACAAAAACCACAAAAGAAGAATAAGGTAAAATCCGATCTCGCTTTCTATTTAAAACGAAGATCTACAACAAGCGCATTTGGAAATAAGCATTTTTATTACCTAATAACTTTAGTTGCATGAAAAATGAAATTAACTAAATCTCGATAAATCGATAAATTATTTGTCAAAATACCCCGGAAATTGAATACGTTAAATGTGGTGGCTGTATGCATTCCTGTGCAAAGCCAACCAAAGCAAAAAAAAACGGAAATTGTCCATTTTTGCTACCTACTCAAAAAACTAATAAAATAATGTTTACTATTACTTCCCTTAATTAAACAAAAAAAGCGGACGAACCGTTTCATGGGAAAAAGTGACAAAGGGCGCTGACCGAAATGGATAAATCAGCTTGAGAGGTGCCACTCAAGGTCACAAGCGAAAAGGGTGAACCAGTTCCCCGGGAAAGGTCCCCCTAAATTTCCCGGCGCCTGTTTCAGGGGAAAGGCCAATCCATCCCGAACAAACAGGTGCTTGGGAAGAGTTCCCTGAATCCAAACAGAAGGCGGACAGAACCGCCTTTATAGGAAAAAGGGTTCCCTGGTTTTAAACAGAGAGCAGATAGGACCGTTTTCATAGGGTAAGGCCGGAGATGCGGCCTCAGAAAGAACATCTGGTTCCTGTAACAAGGACCTGGTAGCTACCCACGTCATTAGACCGGGAGGGGAGGGCATGACGGATCTAATCGTCTGCTCGTCATACTCTCCAGGAGATAAGGACACCAGAACACATTGTGCTCGTGTCCAGTAGCGACACGAGTAAGAGGAGATGTAAGAACTCTCTTCCAATATGGTATCGGATTCATTAGAAGTCCGATCCTATTGGGAGAAATATAAAAAGGTGTGAGTCACAATAGACCGACGGGTCGCAGTGGAAGGCGTAAAAAGTCCACTCACTTTAAACATACCCTAATCCTTTAGGCATATTGTCTATATTGATGCGTGTGTACTACTGTGTACTACTTTACCACTGGGTTTATCTAAACGCTTTTAAAATCCGACAACGTACAATTTAAAATACAGGTAATTACATAAATTCCAATTAACACTTGCTAACGGTACAAAGGAAAAATACAAACTTACTCATCCTACCACCAGCAAGTGCTTTTATATTATTATTACACCCCATATAAATCTGCATAAAATATAATGGATCGGTTCATTTGCATTGTATCTGTAATTGTTATGTTGTAAAACATTTTTTAAGAATATAAATAAGTTAAATAAAAAATTAACGTAATAAACCTTCTAGATGCCTTTATTTATGGAGTAAATATATCAAAAATGTGTATAATATGTTAAATCATGGTATTACTTCTCTGACACGATAAGGAGTCCGGAGGTTTTTCCCCGAAAATTTAACAAAATTAAAGTGCAAAGTTGTAGGTTTAAAGTTTTTTGAGTAGAGAATTTCGCTTTAAAATACCAATTTTGTGGTGGAATTTGGGTCAAATTCTATATTTTCTTTATATGAAAATATTGGCCTACTATTTGAAAGAAGTGGAATGTAAATTAAATTTATAATAAATTTTTTCTACAATAAAATTGTAGTTACAGAAATACTGTGCATAGTAAACCTACTAAAACCTAACATTTATACTTTAATAAATTAAATAAAATGCAACAAAATATTCGAATAAAAACATATCATTTATGTATTTACATAAACTATTCGAAATCTTTGCTATGAAACATGTAGAAAACATTTTAAAATATATGTATATGTATATTAGCTGTGAAATACATTTTCTGTCTGTTTAATTTTTAAAAGTATATGACACATAAGAACAAAACCAATTAAAATTTTTTAGTAAATTTTGGTAGTAAAAAGAACTAGTGCTGCCTAAAATTTATAAAATACCAATTTATCCACAGTTTAAAGGAAAAATTCATACACTTTTTCAGTCTGAATAGGTATATATTAAAAAATATTAAATTAAGTATCTAAGTTGAAATTTCGTTATAAAATTGTTCTGTTGTAATTTATTTATTTAATTAATTTTGTCAATAAAAAATAATAAAATATGACTACGGTCCTGACAACTAATAAAAAAAATTTTCATGGCCGATTTTGCGCCCCCTAGGTAGCTGAGCCCTTGGTGGGCCCCATCTCGCCACCGCCTAAATACGGCCCTGGGTAGTTCTGGAAGAAAACACTCTTTTTTCTTTAGATATCATTATTTTATAATCTTTAAATTATAAAAAACATGATTTCCATCGGTCTTACCATTTTTGTATCAAGCTTCTGCATTCTAACTCAAAAGCTAGGGAACAAGAATCAAATTTTCTTATAACTTTTGTGTGGATTATATACTTTGAATATTTCTCTGACTTGTCTGAAGCCTTTCTTGTTGAAGACTACCAACAAAAAATAGAATTTATAAGAAAATTCAGCAAAAAAACGAGAAATGAAAATAAATCCTTTAAAAAGTACCAAATTCCATTCTTGTTCCCTAGATAATTTTGATGTGTATATATATGTATATATATATATATATATATATATATATATATATATATATATATATATATATATATAAAAATGGGTGCCGGAATTTTAAGACATGGGGATCTTGGGGAAACAAAGTCGGTTAAATGGGAGAAAATTGCGTACCAGAGTGCCCAACAATATTGTTTTGAGCATATTTTTAACGGCCTCTTAAAGATATACAGAGTGAAAACAAAAAATGTGCGTTTGAAAACTTTAATATTTCAATCATTATATGGACTAGACCCGTGAAAATTTCGGAGGGGGGTAAGACACATCTGCGAATTTAAAAAGGGTGTCAAAAAATTTTGGCCTATATTTGGTGCACCATAATCAATTTCGTTTTCTTATGGCCGCCATATTGAATTTTTACATTTTTAAAATGCTTAGAACATCCCCTTTCCAACCGTGTATAACTCTTGCTTATTAAATCAGTGAAAAAATGCAAAATGACAAATTATTATTTTTCAATATAGGTCGAGATTTTTTTCACCCCGTTTTTTGTAATGTTATTAAAAGATCAAATTATTTTAATCTAAGAACCAATAAATCAAAACTAAATTAAAAACAAAAAAACGACTTAAGCTGCAGACTAGGTAAAAAAAGTAGCAAAAAGAAACATCACGAAACCATTCATTGAAGAACTGTTCAAATAAGGCACCATTTTCCCGCGCACAGTCATGTCTTAATACTGCTTCAGAAGAGGTGCCTGATCATTTCAGGGGTGATGCTGTTAACATTTACACAGCCACCAGGGTCAATGGTTTCTTGATGTACGAAATTTTTTTTTTTAAACCCTTAAACGAAAAACCATGGGTGTTATTGGGGACCAGGGGCCATCTTGGCCCTTGATTACCTATCCATTTATTGGGATATTCGGGTATTGAGATATAGTGACAACCGAGCATTGGGGGGGCACCATTTTGATGAAAAAACATGTTTTGATTGTTAAGGGGAAGATCCATAAGTGCGTCTGCTATGTCATTTTGTAACGATTTAAAAATTTTTTCGGAATTCAAACCATTGTAAAAATAAGGACCAATTGTGGGTACCAATGATTCCCATCCAAACATTAAAACCGAATTTAATTTGATGCCTCCTTCATGGGACAAATGCGGGTTCACATCTGACCAAAAAAATTTTTGCGTTGGTAAACGACTTTCCATCAGACCAAAAATTCTTAAAGGAAAATTTGGGATTCAAGGGCATTGTTAAAAAAAAAGGCAGAATTGCAGCCTTTTGCTTGATCTCCATCTTGAACCCTTTTCATCCGTTTCCCCCGGAGGGTGAAATTTTTCGATTAAAATTTTCCCTTTGAGCGAGGGTGTATCTTCAATTTCCTAATGAGATACGAGGGTCTCTTACCTTTTGGAAAATAAATTTTCTTTTTCTTCATTTGCTGGTTTATTCCTTTTTTTTAATTTCACAAAAAACCCTAATTTTAGATTATTTTTTTTAAAAGCCTAAACATACTTTACTGGGGGTTTCGCCCCTTTTCCTATTTATTCGACATTTTTTACCATTTGTCGTTCCTTCGGCATAAAATAAAAAATTCAACATTCATATCTTTCACAAAAAAGCATTCATTTTAACTTTATTTTTAGCAAACTTTTTTGACGTCTCATTAACAACACTATCGTATTGAAATAAAAAAATTTAAAACGAGAACGTCAAAATGAATACGTCAATAATAACGAAAAGACAAAGCCTACTATGTGAAAAAAAATAATTTGTCATTTTTTTATTTTTTACTGGTTTAATAAAAGAGTTATACCTTGGAAAAAGGGGTGTTCTAAGCATTTTAAAAATTAAAAAATTAAATTTTGGGGGATAGAAAAACGAAAAATTTATTATGGCTGCACGCAACATATAGGCCTAGAATTTTTTTTCACCCTTTTAAATTAACCCCCTCTCCTGAAATTTTCCGGGCTGTCCAAAAATGATTAAAAATTAAAGTTGTTTTAAAACGCACATTTTTTGTTTTCCTCTGTATATCTTTGAAGAGACCTTAAAAATAACTCAAAAACGGAATATTGTTCCCCGGTACCAACTTTTCCCCATTTAACCACTTTTATTCCAACGGTTTCCAGATCCCCATGTACTTCAAGTTATTCCGGACACCCTTATATATATATATATATATATATATATATATAAAAATATATAAATATATATATATATATATATATATATATATATATAAAAAACCCCAAAAATTTTTTTTTAAAAAAAATTGGGTTTTTTTAAATTTTTTTTTTGATTTTTGGATATTTAAAGGCCCCTCACTTGCAAGGGAAAAACAACTTTGATTTTTTTAGAACAATTTTTCAAGGCCGGAATTTTTTAAAAAACAAAAATTCCTTTCCTATATCTGCTGTTTTGAAAAATGGCGATTAAGGGGGTCAAAACCCCCGCAAGGGGAAAAAAAAATTTTTATAAAAAAATTTTTATGTAAAATTTAATTTTTCTGAAGACCTTTTTTGTGGAGGGAAAAAAATTTTTGGTTTCCCCGGAAAAGCCAAAAATGAACCTTTCGTTACTTAAAATTTTTGAAACCCTTTTTTTTTTTCTTTTGGGCATTCCGATATACAGTCTGTGTTATATCCTATATCTATTTTTTTGTTTTAAAAAAAATTGTTTTTTTTTTAATATAATTTCGGTCGTTTGGGGAAAATTTCAATCGCCGTTTTCTCAAAAATAACAAAGATAGGGTATAGGGGATAATACGAATTTTTAAAAAGAATCCCGTAGAATAAAATTTTAATTACCTTTAAGAAATTTATTAAAAATCAATTTTTTTTCCCCCTTCCCTTTAAAAATATTTTTTTAGGACTTTAACAATAAGCCTTGAAAAATTAAATTGAACTTAAAAATTTTTAACATTCTTTTTTTTCCATAAAACTGCAAAAGGGGGTTTGGACATCTTTAATCGCCATTTTTTAAAAACTAACGAATGGG
>JAHBCN010026582.1:0-10684 GCA_019359885.1 Listronotus oregonensis | reverse complement strand
GATAAATTTCTTTACAGATTTTGGGATTATTTGATATTAAAATGTAGGGCATCCATAAAGGGTTTAACATATTATTTTTATTGAGGTAACAAATAAATTCATCAATTTTATCCTTATGTAAAGAACAGTTAAAAAGTAGGTGGTTTATATCTGCAAATTCTCCGCATGGACAAAATGGATCTGCTTTAACACCGATTTTGTGTAGATGTGCAGGAAATTTTCCATGGTTTAGTTTTAATCTACTGATAGTTGACACTATTCTTTCGGGGTAGTTCGCCTTTTGAAACCATTGCGATGTAGGAATGGTGGGGTGAATTTTAAAATAATGTGTGTTTGTTTATCTTCCGTAGGCTTACCATTCCATATTCCATTTTTGAAGTGTACATATTTTAAGTTCGCAGATTAGGTCGGGTATAACCAAGGAAACATCCATTATAGAGTTGTCTTTATTGCTCGATTTGACAATTCTGTCAATTTCCATATTGCCTTTTATTCCTGCGTGTCCTTTGGTCCAGATAAAACTGAATGTTGATGAATTTTATTTTTAAGATGTAGAGATGTGGGAAATTAACTTTAGAACTACTAAAGTTTTCAATCTTCTTCAAAACAGATTGTGAATCCGTGCATATAAGAAAACTTTTATTATTTTGTTGCACAGCCCATGTCATTGCGTAATATATTGCAGCAGCTTCGGCCGAAAAATGGATACGTTTTGATTAAACATATATCTTTCAGAATATTTTATTTTAGGAATATAAAATGCGCCAGTGACTTTGTCCTGATCTTTGGTACCATCAGTGTAGATAAATAGAGTGTCAGAGGAAAAAGATGATATTGCTTTATTGAAAGTTATATGACATGTACCTTCCGATGGATATGTGGGTATAAACTTTATTAACCAGTTTTAATAATTGTGTCCTATAATTACGTTTCCCTTATTATAAATAAATATTTAAAAATCTACATATGATGAATACGTTTAGTGGGTCAAGTACCTGTAAAATTAATGACCCAATAAGTGGTTTTGGTCGAACCCGACATAAATAAAAACAACCTGATAATATCTCCATTCATAAAGGTTAAATTGTTGTTTTGTTTTTTTTAAATATCAATTCACTGATTATATTTTGCAATGGGAAAATTAAAGATTGTAAACAACACGTTTTTACATTTTAAGTAAATAATTTTAGGATTTTCTTATTATATTTTTAACACAACATACATTTTTGATTTACAACTAGAACAAAAACACGAGTGTATAAAAAAATACAAAAAACTTTATATTTTAAAATAAGTAATTAATCTAGATTCGCAGTAACAGTCGGGTTCTTCCTTAAGGAAGGTTTATAAACTAAAAATATTCTAAACCAATTGAACTTGATAACATTAATAGATGACCTCAATAGATTATTATCCAGACGATCACGGCGTAAAAACATTCTGCGTGTTAATTAAACAAACGAAAAAAAATCTAACTACTTAAATAAATCAAAAATTCTTATATCTATCAGAAGTAATTCACTTACAGATCATATTGCCGTCAAAGAAAAACCAAATAAGATCTTTAAAATGGTAAGTGTGAAATTAGTGCTTTTCTTTTTTAATTCCTTATGCACAATAGGCCTCTTATACCTATTTTTTTAATGGTTAAAAATAACACTCTTGTCAATTTTTTTAATACCATATTTTATAACAGAGCTGGGAGCATTTAAAATTTAAATTTAAAAAGTTGGCGTCAAAACGATATTGATGTCACGGGGGACTAATCGCTCAAATTCACAATGCCTCGCTGACACAGGCCAATGCAGCTAAGTTCTAATATTACGTCTCGGATGAGAGCGAAGTGAAAAGAATACCAAGAGAAGTGAAAAGAATACCAAGCGAATCGAATTCGGATATTGAAACACTTTAGATTTTTATTTCCATTTGTTTATTTAAAAAGTAGAATACATACTATAATCTGCTTATTTCCTTCTGGCAAAAACACCAAAAAATGTATTGCATTGGTTTAAAACATAAGAAACTATGGTTACAACAACAAAAAATATATTGCATTTATACAAAATGTCGGTAATCATGATTGCTTACTAGGTCTTACGTTCAAACGAGAATAAACAGATTTTAAAGCTTTAAGCTGTTTTCTGTGAAATTTGTTTATTTTTTGTGGTAATTAATTTTATCTACAAGCGAGCGGAGAACTATACTTTTCCGCACTAAATACATGCGGAAAATAGCACTTTTCCGCACTAGAGCGGAAAATAGCACTTTGCCGCGCTAGTGCGGAAAAGTAAAATCTTTTAGTTTTTGGAACATAAATTAGTATCTAATTATATAAAATAATAAATAATTTTGCTTATAATAGTTAAATATTTAAAGAAACTGAATTTTGCTGTAATTTTGCAGTCTTTTTATAACATTTATTCAATAAAATAAAATAATCCTAATTTACTAAATGTAAGTACATATTTTTAATAACTCCATATAAATTATCAAAGAATCCATAGCAACCAACTAATTGTTTATGCATCTATCAAAAATTAATTTTCTGTCTGCATTTTTCAACCAAATTGTAGAAACATTTTCAATGGATTACGACGACGATTTACCAGCATCGATTTTATCGAAGCAGCAGAAAGAGCAAGTATAAATCTCCTGCTCATAAAATCTCGTCACAACTATGAAAAATAATTTGTTATGTTTAAGAGCTGTTGTCAAAGTAAGGGTGTGAAGTCTTTTAAAGAAGAGATTTTTCTGGCCTATTTCTCTTATTTATCAAAAACATGTAAACCCAATACATTATGGTCTAGATACTCTATGCTAAAATGTATCATTAAGTTACGAAAGAACAAAGATAGTTTTTCAAAGTGACGGCCTACCTTAAAAAACAAAGCGTTGGTTTTAGACCCAAAAAGGCTGAAGTCTTTTCAAAAAGAAATATCGAAATTCATAAATAAAGTGCCAGATAAATACTTATTTACATTTTTAAAAGTGGCTACGATTTTTGGCTTAGCGGGCGCTTGTCGTAGAGAGGAGTTAACAAAAATATGTCTGGACCATATTGAAGACCAAGGAAATTTAGTATTGATACACATACCAGACTCAAAAAATCACAGCTCTAGAAGCTTTGTCATTTCTGGAGATGCCGAAAATGGAACATTTTTGAATCTATATAGAAAGTATGCCAGTTTAAGAAAGCCGACAACACCACATAGGCCAGTTTTTGTGAACTATAAACACGGAGTGTGTACAGTACAATGTATTGGCATTAATATCTTCGGAAAGATGCCATCGGAAATAGCGGCCCATCTCGAACTTCCTAACCCGGAATTGTATACTGGGAATAGCTTTCGCTGCTCCTCTGCAACATTTCTCTCTAACTCCGGAGAACAAATATCCAACATTAAACGTCTTGGAGGCTGGAAGTCTACATCAGTCGCTGAAGGATATCTCGAGAATTCAACAAATTTTAAAAAGGATATTTCAAACAAAATACTCAATTTTACCGAAACACCTTTCACTATCCAGAAACAACCGTCAATGCCATCTTCCAATGTACTAAACCTTTTGGTTCAAGAAACTAGTTCCATAGTTGCAAAAGATTGACTCATCAGGAACCCAACGCCGCCGCCGTCAACGTTGTCTCAGAAAAAGCAACTCGCGTCAGAATAAATTGAAACGCGACCAATTGCACTTTTTACTATAAATGTTAGTAATAATATTAGTCTATAAATTCCTTGTTAATAAATAATATTTTAATCATAAATCTTTAAAATTATGTTGTTTTTCCTCCGCAGAAAAATATTGTTCCTACATGCGGAAAGTAACTTTCCGCAGTTGTTAGGAAAATAACTATTGTTGTATATTTAATTGCCATTTAACCAATTTATCTTAAATCGGAATAAAGACACGCGAAGGATTTTCTGTTTTTTTCTGAATTAAATTAAGGAATGGAGCAAAAAAATATAATATTGAATCTTAGCAAGTCTCGTGGCGTCATAAGCCATTTCATTCTGACCGCAAATTTATTGGCCCAGGCGTGCTTTAAATCGTAATTACGCCGAAACTATTTTTTTCTAAAAAAGGATATTTATCAGATGTTTTTTTATTAGGCAAAGGAAGGGATTTTATCTATTCTTGGATCAAAATACATTTTATGCAAGGAGCCCATTTGCAGGTTGTTAAGGTGTTTTTGCAGTTTAAAAGATTTTTTGCATACATTTTCTTTGCTTCAATTTTACTTTTATAAAGATATTTTTGCAATTTTAAAATTTTCTTTCATAAATATTTTTTGCTGCAATATTCAATTCAAAATTTTTCCGTTTGTAATATATTTTACCTACTCTTAACGCTTTTTAGATTAAATTATTTGTAGAGTGTTAAAATATTTTAAAATTGGTACCTTTTAATAAACTACCTTTCAGAAAGTTGGTAAATCTTATTGTCAAAATAATTTGCACCATTACATTTCAAACTAAAAAATGTTTGAATAAACTGCAATAAATATTGCTACAACTAAACTAAAACTGTAAATCACATTTAGAAATGTTATAATTCCCTTACTAAAATGGAAACAAAAACTCCTTTAATTTAATTATTTTTTAATATTAATTAATATTGATATATATATATATATATATATATATATATATATATATATATATATATATATATATATATATATATATATATATATATATATATATATATATATATATATATATATATATATATATATATATATATATATATATATATATATATTATAATTTTTTTTAAATAATTAATAAAATTTTTTTAATATAATTAAATTTTGATAAGGCTAAAGAAAGATAAACATTTTTTGATGACTTGTAAGAGTTTTTAAAATTTAAATTTTAAATCAAAATATAGTGTGTCATAATTTTTACCTGACCTGACTAAAAGGTATGCAAAACCAGTGGCGTGCAGTAAAATTCCAAAGAAAATAAGCAATTTATAAAAACACCTGTCCTTTGTTCAGTTGATTAAGGAATGCATAAAAGAATATCACTATTTTTCTAAACTTTCAATGCTAGAATTTTTGGTCGGTACATGAGTCTAGAGGAAGAATTGCTTTCCTTGCTTCCATGGGCCGCACGCCGCTGGTAAAAGCAATAAATACCATAAATTTGCAATGTTTTATATTTATCGCGTTAAACCTGTCTTTCTTATTAAAATGCATGTTAGGGGTCCATTGAATTTGGAAACATTTTCTATTTTTAAAACATTATGTTTTAGCTCAAAATTAGAGAAGTAATAGTAGTAGCTCTAGTAATTTTATCAGCAGATGCTCTTTCTAATCAGGAAGAATGGGAAATATTTAAGGTAAGCTTACATTTTACATAGGAGGTTTATACTTAGTTTCTTTGTTTGTTAGGATTTAGTAGATTTATATATACATAGTTATTATTATATTTTTAAATAGGGACTTTTTATTTTAATTATTATAGTTACTTAGTTACTTCGTTTTACGGGAATTAGTAATTTAAATTTTAAAACATAATCTTAATAAATTGGGGAATTTGTTAAGCGAAAAATGTACCAATTCTTATTTGATGCCAATTCTAAGATAAAAAATCATTGAATTTCGTTGGTCTTACTTTGAGACTACAAATACATCACATCCACAGCCACAGCAGCGATCCAAAAAGTATTTTTCCCATTTATACTCCTGTATGTATTCCGCACACTTAATATAGTACAGTAAACGAAGGTGTGAACCTGAAGATCAGGTTGGACCGTCACAATTTTTTTTTTTTTAATTTGCAGGTATTAATGTATAGAATAACCTCTGAAAATATCATATATAAAATTTTCGAAGGCTGAAAAAGGCCTCAAACCGAAATCCGTTTTTTCAACTAATTTGGTCGATATCTCCCGAAATATGACACTTACGCAATTGTGTTTAGACGAAAATGAAGAGCAGTTTATTAGCTGCAAAAATAATTTCTATCACTTTTGTCAAAAATTTTATGTTTTTTAAATCGGCCATAAAGGGAGTATTTTTGTACCGGCCCCGTATCGTAGAAAGGTTTTAGCTATTACAGTTTCAAATGGACGGACTAATTTTTAAATAACTCACGTAAAAATTCATATTTGATTAAGTTTACATAAAAGAAGGAACGTGTAGCAATAATAATTTTACTGTTTTTTTGTTTCTTGATATTAAAAACGAGTCGTTAGTTTTTGCTCGATTTTACCTTTTATCAATCTGTTCATTTTTTTTTAAAAAGTAATTTTACCGAATTCTTCCTAGGGGTTTTTTTTTGAATTCCGAAGTTTAAAAAGCTCGGGTCTATCGGGAATTAAAAATATTCGGACCATAAACAATCTTTGATAAAATGATAAATAAATGATCTTTTGTAATACTGCAAAAAAGAAATCTGAAAAAATTTAAATATTGCCACTTTTTTTTCTCTTTTAAAAAAAAAAAATAAAAAGTAAAGCATTTTTTTTCTTTTTACACTTTCTTCTTGATTAATAAAAGATGATTTAAAATTTACAATCCTATTTAAACAGATTGTTTAAATAAAAAGCAAAAGTATTGGAGCCAATGGGTACGCCCCTTGGGCAGACGGCTGTTCGTACTATACATGAACGGTAAGGCATGGGAATAAAAAATAAAATTAATTTTTAAAAAAAGGCAGAATTTTTTTGTCTTGCACTTAATTAAAGTATTTATGTAAATATATATTGATAAAAAGGTCAGAATGTGATTTTTTAATACAATTGTAAAGTAAAAAAATTTGAGCACGAAGAGAAAATAATCATAAAAATTTTTTATTGGGAAAATTTTCTGATTTTTCGTAAATTTGTAAAAAAGAAATTATCAAGGGGCAACTATGAATATGCTTTAGCCGATATGGTCCTTTTTAATATATATTAAATAGCGATAAACCGGAGCATTTTTAAAAACTCCAGAAATCTAAAAGAACCGCCCTAAGAAAAACACGTTGTTTTTAAAAATACACAAAAAATATTTATTGAGTCTTTTGGAATGTATTTATTTCCAAAGCCCGTTATCCAAAAGGATTCGGTAAAATTACTTTTTATAAAAAAAATATGAACCGATTGATAGGAGGGTCAAAATATCGAGCAAAAACTAACTTTGGCTCGAGTTTTTAATATTCTAAAGAAACAAAAAAAGAAAACAGTAAAAAGATATTATTGCTACAAGTTCCTTCTTTCATGTAAAGTTTAAATCATGCAAAAATATGCATTTTTACGTAGGTTATTTAAAAATTAGTCCGTCCGTTTGGAAGTGTAAATAGCTTAAGGCACCTTTCGAGATACGGGGCAGGTGCAAAAAATGCTCGACGCATTTTGGACGATTATTGAAAAAAATTATCAAATTTTTGACAAAAGTGATGGGTATCATTTTTGCAGTTAATAAACTGCTCTTCATTTTCGTCCAAACACGAATTGCGTAAGTGTCATATTTACGGAGATATCGACCAAATTAGTTGAAAAACGGATTTCCAGGCTCTTGAGGGCCATTTTCAGGCCCTTGCGGACATTTTTTTATATATGATATTTTTAACATTAAACTAAAATTAAAAAAATTGTGACGGCCCAACCTGATCTTTAGGTTTGAGGTTTCTTCGGACTTCATTTACTGAACTAATAGAAGAATATTCTCTTGTCTGGGTAATGATTTCTTTCACGATATCAGGGCATTTCTCTGTAAACTGGGCAAATTTATGATTGCTTGAAGATTAATTGTATTAAATGTTATTGAGGCAGTTTTAAATAGGAACCAGGGGACTGTGCGTAAAATTGGTAACAACATTAACATTTGTTATTGTAGGTGTATTATTTAATTAAAAAATAAATTTCTCTTATATTGTGTTTCTTTACATCGGTTTTGTAAAATTAATTTTTATCAACTACCAGTCAATTCACTTATTTTGCTTTATATATTTTAGGTTTCCTTTAAAAGAAGCTATGCCAGTTCCACAGAAGAAGTTTTAAGATTTAATATTTTTAAAGAAAATTTGGCCAAAATTGAATCTCATAACAAAAAGTTTAATGCTGGTTTAAGTTCCTACAAGTTGGGTGTTACGCAGTTTGCAGATATGACACATGCAGAATTTGTCAGCAAATTAACTCTTAACTTAACTACAAATAACTTGAAGGAAAATATTTTGGAAATTTCCTCAAACAGTATAATACCATCAGAGATTGATTGGAATAAATTGGGAGCAGTGACACCCGTTAAAAACCAAAAAAATTGCGGTTCATGTTGGAGTTTTAGTGCTGTAAGTACGATAAATACAAAATGCATATACTATAAACACTAATATTAACACACATACATGTTCTTAAAACATATTCATGCCTAACATCCTAAAAATTGAGGATTTGATCTCATTTACAAATGTATGGGGCTTAACTCCAATTTAAACTCTGTTCAACATTATTTTCAATATTTTAAATCCTACATACTGTTTCTTACCGAAACCCAAATAAGTTCCAAAGCAACCACCTCCTTTTTGGGTTATAAACTTATTTCTGCTTTTCGTCCCGATGGCGGCGTATGTGCTTACGCAAGGATCTGGCTTGTGCGAGAGCTTCAAACCTCGAATCAGATAGACATGACATTCTTTGGCTTAAACTTACCTTTAGATCTTCTACCAAATTTATTTGCTGTATATACCGGTTTCCATCTGACAATAAAGACTGACACAATTATACTCAGCTTCCATTAGCCAAAGTAATTGTCCTCAGGGATTTAAATGTTCACAATAGGGACTGGCTAGGTTCTACAAACACTGACACTTAAGGCGGAGCAGCCGAAACCTTCGCAATCAGTAACTCGCTTACCAATCTAATTATGGAACGTACCTTCTTCCCTGGGGTTCTCACTTAGATATACTTAATTTAAACTATCTATTCCTTACTTTCAATCCTGAATTTTACCAAGCATCAGTAACTGCTCCCCTTAGTCGCTCAAATCACGGCGGTGTATCATACTCTACAAATTCTAAGGCAACTGAATGCATGCCGCATCGCACCGTCTTGTACTAGAACTCGGCCATTGAGATGGCCTGATAATTTCTTTGCCACTTACCCTTGCAATCCTACCAACTTTTCCACTCATGATCCTTTCAAAAGTTGTAAACGAAAACAAACCTACTGAGCTTGAAACCTATATTTCCCATACCAAAAACCACTCAAATCGTGGTTTTTCTAAATCCTTGACAATGCCAGATTTTTAAAAACCCAAAAGTTACAAAGAGTTTCTTTAAACCTTAGACCAGAAAATCGCCAGGCTAGCATCCAAGTAAAAAATCAATATATTCAAACAATCTCAAAAGCCAAAGAAAATTGAATAAAAGATAAAATCTATTCTTTTGCTCGAATGGCAATAAATCCTCCTGGTCCTCTTTCAAAAACATTAGTCAAAACTTTTGCACAAATTCTTTTTCACCTCTAACTTTTGAACATAAAATTGCTTCTAGCTCTAAAGAAAAGCCGAACTATTTGCCAAACAATTTGCTGCCAATTCTACCCTTGATCTCTCCGTAAACCTTCCGCTTCCAACACTTGCCCCTGTTCCTCATAAAATGTACGATATAAATTTTAAGATTAAACAGATCAAGCCTATCCTTTTGCCTCTTTATAAAAAAATCATCTGGGCTGGATAGCATACCAGCAATCGTCTCAAAAACAATTGTTCCTGAGTTGGCACCCATCTTAACTCGCCTTTTTTCGAATCTTTTACAATACGGGCATTTTTCCAGAAAGCTCAATAGCGTGTGTGCAACCTGTCACCAAGAAATGATCCAAAACTCTCCCTTCAAACTATAGACCTTTCAGTTGTTTGTAAGGTATTAGAAAAAATCATTTATTCCCAAATCTTAAAGTATTTGAAAAAATACAAGATTTTACATGACAAACAGTATGGATTCCGTCACAAAAGATCCAGCAGATCTTCTTTTTCTTTTTCTCACACAATTGGAAGAAGTCCTTTGGGTTTCTTGGTGAATCCCAGATTGTTGCTTTTAACATATTTAAAGCTTTTGACCAGGTCTGGCATGATAAGCTCCTTAACAAACTTCCCTCTAAGCGTTGTTCTTGACTCTCCAGTTTTGTTTCTAATCAACATATATCAGTCTTTGTAAATGATCATTTTTTTAGCTTTTACCAAATTAATGCAGCGTTACCCCAGATCCCAGTACTGGCACCAATTATTTTTGTTCTTCACATTAACGATCTTCTTTTTTCCACTGAGACTGATATTACCAATATTTCTCATCAATAAATCAGTGTAATTTTTTCTTTGCCGTTTCCACTAAAATAACACAAAGCGCGACTCTTGTACAACTTTCCACTTAGGCCCCTTTTTTTCCAATCCTCCATGTCTTTATGTTACCTATCAGTTAAAATTCTCTTTATATATCCAAACTACTTGGTGGCCCTAGAATAAAAAATATAAATCTAATATCATAATAATTTTTGAATTTATTAAATTCAATATAATGCTGTACCACCAAAGAATCCTTTTTAAAGTTTAATAAATTATTTTTAGACTGGTGCCCTGGAAGGACAATACTATTTAAAACATAAAAAGCTTATTTCACTAAGTGAACAAAATTTAATGGACTGTTCTTACGAATACGGTAATCATGGATGCGATGGTGGTTTGATGGACAATGCTTTTAAA
>JAHBCN010026581.1:0-10548 GCA_019359885.1 Listronotus oregonensis | reverse complement strand
AAAACCATTTGGGAAATTTGACCTTTAAAAATTTTTCAAAGGGGATCTAACTTTTAAAATTAAAAATTTTTCAGCATCTTGGAAATTTATGCAAGGGTAGGTACCCCCATTTTTCGGGCTTGACCGGATAATACAAAATTTAAAACATTTCTACTATTAAACTACAAGTTATATTTTTTGTTGGTTTTACTATTAATTGACATATTTTAATTTGTGTCACTTTTCAAGAGGGTGTGCAATATATTTTTTAATACTTTCACACTCTCCAGCTATCGAAACTCGTCAAGTGAAACGTTCAATTTGGTTTGGCTCTAATTACCGCGGCGCCAGACGGTCCCCAGACTACACGCTCGTGACCGTTCTAACCCATTAGCTTGTCTCTTTCTATCGCGGCGCTAGTTTTCGCGTTTTCGCAACACTAACCGACAATAATGCGAAACGTGACAAGGAATTTAGATCCACCTGACCACACTACAATAATTTAGAACGGAAAGGAGACAATTTAATAAGTGGAGTCCCAAAAATAAATGTCCACACCTAAGAGATTATTAATATTAAGTCGCTGGTTATTACGAGGTCGTTACACAAAACAGATGGGTCAAATTTTTAAAGACAAATAAGAGAGGAATTTGAGTTTTTATCGACATAACAAATCTGTAAAATAGTATTTTTAAACAACACGTAATAAAAATACATTGTAAAGTTACTTTATACTGTTATCGTTGCAAACAGCAAAATTTTAAAACTGACGATACAAATAAACATGCTGCATTTTTGATATTTTTCCAAAATAACTAAAATAAAGGAAAATGGGAATAAAAAAGGTCTTTTAAAACACTTAAGAATATAATATAGGTATAGTCTGTCTCAAAGTATACCGTGTTAGCTCTTGTCTTCATTTATGGATTATACCTGCCGACAGCAATAAAACTGCGGATCGGTAGGTATTAAAGGACAGAACATTAGGGACGGACTTTAATAATATAAAGATTTATAATTTATTGTTTATTTAGGTAAGTATACTCTTAAAATTACATTAAGAAATTAAATAAATGCAAAATTTTAATAAATTTATAACTGCATTATCTATACATAATTACATTTTTAATGTAAATATCTAAATCTAATTCTGTTTCACTATCAGAGTCATCATTGAGATTAATTACAATATGATTTATGTTGTTTTGGATAGAAATGTAAGAGTCCTCAATTTTTATAATGTGCTGTAGTGAATTTTTACAGCTTTCAACTGGTGTGTTAGTAATTACATTATTTATCAAATTAATAACACTGGGACTTAAAGTAGGTGTAACATTTTCTGCTCTGATCTTTGATTTTACTTGGTTCCACAAATGCTCTATGAGGATAAACATACAGTGATACGGAGGAAACCGTAAGACAGTATGCCCAGCCTGTTCAGCCAAATTATCACATACATATTGTTTTTTAATTGCATATGAATTTAGGACTTCCAAAAGTTGCGTTTTTTTGTAACTGACTTCAAAATAAATATCATTTTCTAACAAATATTAATGCATTTCAGTTTTGGAATTTGATGAAGCTGGTGCTTTGTGTAGCAGACGGCTGTGGTAGCTTGCGTTATCCATGACAATAACACTGTTGTTTGAAATATTTTTTAAAAGATAATTTTCAAACCAGTTTTCAAAAAGTTCTGCACTTGTATCCTCATGATAATCCAAGCTAGAATCCTTAATATTCTTTGCAGACAACAGCAAGCATGTTTCATCAAGGTAAATTATGGATCTGTTTTCTAACCTATATCTTTTAATTTATTGAAGGTAATTAAATCTCCAAGTGCGTAATCTGTGCGATTCCATTACTACTTGTCCTTTGTCTATTTTGCGGTATTTAAATCCCATTTTTCAAACAACTCTATGGGGGGGTGGCACGGCTAATATTTATATTGGTTTCGTCTTCGTCTAGCTTCTTTTTTAGTTTATTCAAGGCAGAAATAACTCCGCTTTCATAAAGACAATATATTTTCCTTCTTATTAGGTCCTGATCACTATTGCCTATACCAGAGGTTCCCAAACTTATTTCGTCTAACGCCCACTTTGAAAATCAGTTATTTTGTAGCGCCCCCCCCATTTTTTTTTACCTTAAAAACCTCAATAACATATTTGTCTCGCCAACATTAAGCAATAATAAAACAACTTTAAAATACGAGTATCGGGGTAGCGGGCGGAGTGGCGGGAGGGCGAGGGGTGCGATGCATGCGTGCGGCGGAACGTCACGTCTAGAGGTGGGAAAATTGGAATCTTTTTACTAAATCGATTCATTTGATTCATTCACTTGAAAAGATTCGTTCGCAACCCATTCACTTTATTATGATGCCGGTCGGACTTGGTTAATTTTGAATTCCACAAAAAACGTGATAGTTATCTTAAATTTGCCAAGTCGTAGCACAAAAACGACAGATTGGCGTCATAAAATACCGAATTGCCAAATCTTCGAGTTCGAGTCCAAATCTGACTTAGTGACCTTATGAACGAAACGATCATCCAAACTACGTTGTTATTCATCCAGAGCGATCGAGCAAGGGTCAAAAACGATTCGAATCCATTGAAAACAGGCAATTATTTTATTCGAATCGGTGCACTGATTCGTTCTTTTTGAACGAATCGTTCGCGAACGACTCAGCTCTAGTCACGTCAGTCGTCGGACGGTCGCGAGCCGGGCTGTGTATTTGGGTACCTGCGCTCCCAAACACGGACCGACGAACGTTGACGGATACAGGATTGCACAAATAACTCGTACAATATTTGTTCGCGCCAAACGTAAATTATAATTGAACCTTCTAATTTTAATTTTTTTTTTTCTTTATTTTTACTAGATTAGGTACAAAAAAAAATCCCGCGTTCGGCAAGTGCTCTGCTTGGCGGCAACAATATATACATTTTTTTAAAACGTGTCTTCGGAGGTGGGCACTCACCTGCGACACTTGAAGACACGAATATCTTTCAGTGTTTGATACCTGTTACTAAATATCCTAAGATATAAATAGCTTTGAAAACGCATTAAAAATTTTAAATTTTTTAATAAATTTTTAATTTATATTTATACAATAAAATAGAAAAAAAATATGAAATAATAAATGGATGTTGTGTAGTAGAAGGTTTTTAATTTCAGTGAATTTTAAAATATGAAGTAGTGGTTCAAATCACCCATCGCCCCCCAAAATCACATCAGCCCCCCTCAATTTTTTTGGTCCCTTACCCCCCCATCTAGGCCTTCAGCCCCACAAGGGGGCGTTATCGCCCACTTTGAGAAACACTGGCCTATACGGTGAGTTTAAAAAATCACTAGGTTTTTTTTTTTTAATTCTTCACTAATAATAATATCCCTTATCGATGATATTGGAGTTTTTGTAGGTAGACAGGTTTTTTTTAAAGTTTTTGTTTAATTAGACCTCCACTGATTAAAGTTTCATACACATTTTTCACAACCTGTTTTGCATCTAATGACAAATGATTTCGAGGGACGTAGTTATATTCTCGTAAAACAATTTTTTCAAACGCACAGTAAAAACGTTTATACAACACTGCCACTAAAATATTAGCCAAAATATATATATATATATATATATATATATATATATATATATATATATATATATATATATATATATATATAAAAAAATTTTTATATATATATATATATATATATATTTTTTTTTTTTTTTTTTGGGTTAAAACTCAAGAAATACCTGGCCAACCCTTGCCCTTATGAACAATGGGTTTACCCAATAACAATAGGTAATAAAATCGTTAAAGGTTTATTGGGGTATGATCCGTCAAAAGCCATAACGATATACTTTGAGACAGACTATACCTACTTATTGATTGTTTAATAAATTTGTTCGTTAGATAGGAATAACTCGATTTGATTGTTTTAATAAATAGATTGTATTATTCATTCTGATCTCATAATTAATTTAAGTATTTCTGTCGAGATACCCTTCCACAGCTGCTATTACCTTTTCATTTAATGAAAATCGTTTCAATCGCTTAATAATTTTGAAATGTGAGAGTAGCCAAAAGTCAGAGGAAGTTAAATCTGCTAAATAAGGCGAATGTTACAATAATTTGTACTTTAATTCACTAATCGTCACCTGTCTTAAACTGTGCGAGAGAATGCCAGTGACGTAGCTATCGGAGGTAGGCGGAGCAGTGTACCGGGGTTCCCAAGCTTATAGGTCTCCTAGGCGACCTTTAAAAAGGTTAAATAAATATTGTAATCACATGAAGAATTTTTTACTCTTAAGCTCCTGGCCACGAAATATGTAATAGCTTAAACTAAACTTACAACAGGGCTTTAAGTATGACACCTTAGTTTAAAAAAATGAAATTTGCAAGGAGTTCCCCTAACGAATAATCCTACATCATAAATCACGGTAAGAAGTTTACATATCCTTCCTTTACTGTCGCTACAAAATAAAAAGTAGAACATAATTTGGTATGAAATCGTCAAAACATTGAAATAATGGTTAGGAAATTATCGGGTTTTAAAATAGAACACTATTTTAATGAGGGCGTTATTAATTATAAGTATGACAGTACATATATCTCAAGTATGTTTTAGTACGAATTCCAAAGTAAAATACAAATATACTTCCCTACAAAAAATCTCAAAGCAGAGTTACGCTCTCGATTTTTTTTATCTAGTCTTGTAACCTGCACTCTGAATTTCATAGATTAAATGATATTCCACGTAATTACTTTGATTGAAACCAATATTATTGTCGTAATTTATTTATTTCTTTTATTTATTTGATCAAACTATGTGCAAACATTTCCAGATTACGTTAGGGTTTACTTTTAGTGGTACATAATGTAGACATTTACGGTATCCCTCTGTTGCAAAGTAGGGTTTTTGTATTTGTTCTATATTATTTAAATATTATCTACTGCATTACACTGCACTATAGCTCACCAACAAGAGCTTAAAATCAGGTAGCTCTGCACATTTGAAGTATTTATATTTTAACCAGTATAGATAGGGCCCTAGTTACCTATTTGCCCCGGGCCCCTTGGTTACGTAGCTACGTCACTGAAGGGTGTATTGTCTTGATGAAATTTTGTTTTTCTACTGTAAACCAGATCCTTTCTTACAACTTTTTATTTTCAGCTGGTCCAAAAGTTTACTATAGAAGAGTTTATTCGAGAGTTTATTGTATAACCAGTATGAAGGTTATTCCAGAACAGAATTCCTCTTGAATCCCAAAAAACTAACACCTTCTTGGCCGATTCTGGACTTGCTTCGGAGTGAACTACTGGGTTCACACCAGTTCTTAGCATCTTTTCTTGTTTAAAGATGATGGTGATAGACCCAAGTCTTCTCCAGTGTTGAAACGACGCACAAAATGCTTTCTCTATTTTAAAATGCTCCAAACAAAGTAACAAGAGTGTCCATTCTTAGCAAATGCGGCACCTATTGTGCACACCTTTCTTTCCGAAACCTCAGCCAAAATATTGCTTACATTGCCTATAAAATCTCTAGGCCTCTGGGCCTCCCTCGGGTAACCGACGATTTTCAAAAGCCATATTCCTATTTCTACGATTTCTGCTATTAATGCACTTTCTGGTCGTCATGCCCGTAGATCATCTACAAGACTTTTACAGCCACGTTTTAATTTTGCAACTCATCTTTCTAACTTCTAACTAAAGGTAAAGAGTCGTTATACACTTTCAACAATTGGACATGAATTGGTGCGGCACCATCCAGATGTATCTGAAGATATTTAATTTTTTCCGTTGACTTCAACTTTCAACAGCTGTAAATATACGAAAGGTTAATAGATCTACATAAAACTTCATACGAGTTCGAACCACAAACAAAAACAGCGAATTACTGATATAATGAAGTTGATTAAAAGAACTGCCAATATTAGAATATTTGCCATTTTTGTGGGCTTTATTAACTTTTTAAAAATGTTTTTTATTTTGTTATCTTTTTGGGAAAAAAACTTTATATGATTAATAGTAGAAATATTAAAATATACCCAAAATACTATACAAAAACTAATTGGGCAGGGGATGAATAAGAATTTTAACAGAACCCACGGTTTTTTAATTTACCAAGAATAAAAGTTATATAATGTAAATTTATATTTTTAAAAATAAAAAATCAGAAACCTGCAATCAAAAATCTTTTTTCTAATTAAAAAAAACCAAAAAAAAAACCATGTTAATCAACTTTACCGCAGTTCACTGAACTTAGTGTTTCGCATGTTTAATTTTATAAATAAGAAAAAAAAAGAAGCAATTTTAAAAAGTTTCTTAAAAATTTCCCAAATAAGACGCCTGATTTTAGTAGTTTTAAATAAATCGTTGAAACAAGAAAGGTGGTGGAATAAGGCTCATCGATAATTTTGGTTTGATCTAAAAAAAAAGGGGAAATTAGGCAACTATGTGTTAATTATTTATATTTATTAATAAATTAATATACCTTAGAAAATATGTAGGGCCCAAAATTTTATATGCCTTCTAAGACAATCTTTACTAATTAGAGAGGGGAAAATTATATGAATTTAAAAGTTAAAATGTAAATTTATACAAGAACTTATGTGGTGTTTTTTTGTGAAAAATTGCCTTTGTTTATTTAAAAATACAAGATTTTTAACTGGAAGTTTATCCAGCCATCTTCAGGTGAATACTAAAAAATAACATGACAGGGCTTTTTCTAGTAAAAATAACTACGCTGAGGCATGACAATGATGAATGCGAGCATGCGTACAATGCGTGGGAAATTTTCTAGGTCTAAAAGTAAGATTACAAGTATTTTGCCAGCCGATTATTGTCCTCGAAGGCTTAAAGCAAATGCTAACGGACCAAGTTTTCTTCAGTGAAGTAAGAAGTAGTAGTACGATTCACATAAAAAGATATGAAAAAAAGTTCATATTAACATATTAAAAGAGGGGGGTCGGCCCAAGATTGTGTCAAAAAAGGGGTTTTTTATTTAATTTATTAGGATCTACTTACAATAAAGAAATTAACTTCTACGTATATTAAAGGAGGGGTCATTTTTTGAAAATTGTAAACCAGGGTAAAAGGGTTGGTTAGTTATTTAGGGTAATTTTTTTTTCGCCGATGTATTTTTGCTCCCTTTTTAAATAAATTATGTTTCTTTAAACATTTTTGTGTTAAAAAGGATCTCTTGGTATAAAGTCGTAAAGTCGAAGCTTTCGAGATGAACGGACTTAAAAGGAGGATTGCAGGCAAATACAGTAAACGGCAGGTAATAAAAATAAGAAGATACTTCAATACTATTTTAAAATGTAGTTATTCTTTTACACCCATTGCCAAAAAAAAAAACGAATTTACTGGTACCTACTACATTACTTATTTTAACATAGCCTGTTGACTGTATTTGTTTATCAAAAAAAACAGTCGACTATACAATTTTATACCAAGAGAACTTTTTACGAAAAAATGGTTAAAAAAATAATTTATTTAAAAATGAAAAATACACTCGGCGAAAAAAAACCCTAAAAAAAAACCCCCGTTCCCCCCACTTATTGGCCCCTGATATTTTCAAAAAGTGACCTCCAACACTCTAATCTAGGTAAAAATTAATTCCGAATTGAAATAGATGCAATAAATTAAATAAAAAAACCCTTTCATGACAAACTTCAAAGGGTTATCATCGGTTTAAACCATGTTTTATCGTCATTTCTGGGCACCCTGTATACCACAAAAATTATCTTGGTAAATTCTAGTGTACATTTTATGGATTATTTTTAACGGATAGGGGAAAAAAAATATTTTTCGATATCGACTCAGGTGTGTATAATATGTTAAAAAATTAAAACTATACTAAATCAATGGGGACTTTTTCAAAAAGGTTTAAAAAAATTTTAGCAGAGGTGAAAATTAAAAATAAACTGACATAAAGAAAATTTAATTTACGAGCATGTTTGCTAAAAACGAGACGCATAATTTCAAACTAAAATTTGAAATATGGACGTCCGTGCAGTGTTCGTGACGTATGACATTTGTTTTTATTATATAATTTGCGTATTTTAACTGTTTTAAAATATTATTTAATATTGTGTTTTTTAAAATACAAAAATTTAATACAATAAATTTACTTGTTTTATTTAAAAGAGTGACATTTAAATTAATTCGAAATTATTACGAAAATATACTGTACCACTTTGAATTTACTATATTTTTATAATTACTCTTATTTGAAAAACTTCCAATAAATTAGTTGTAACCCAAACACCCCACGTTTTTTTTCTATAATTAAATTATTTTGTTAGTAATAAATTTTAGGTTTATTTTTATTCCACATTATTTGGTCATAATTGATTTATTGGACTTTCTATCACGGTAACACAACCTCTTTATATTTAAAAAATTTTTTTTTACTTTTAAGTGCGGTTTGCTATAAAAGCCTTTTTTTTTAGTTTTTTTAGTCCTGTAAGTCTTTTAAAACTATATTCACATAATACAGGGTGGCCGTCCATATTTTGACCCATTTTGATCGCGAATAACTTTTGAACAAATAAAGATATCAAGATGGGTTTTCCAAATATACTTATATTTTTTAAAGTTTATTCTCGTATCTTTACCATTTTTATGTGACATTCCATTAGCTCAAAAACAAAATGGCCGATTTTCCGATATAGGACAACTTTGTTATTTTAAATGGAACACCCTGTATATGTTTCAATATTTTTAAAATTTAATCTTTCCCCTTTAAAAAAATGTAACACAAGCTATGGTTATCTTAAAAAATAACGCATTTATTGACCTCCAAAGAATTGACTGTATGTCGAATAGGAATATTATTTTAAAAGGATTTTTTGAAAAGTCGCCTGTGGAAACAAAGTTATCTCGTTTCCATAACAGCAGCCTCATTGTCAGCCATTGTTGGTCATTTTTGACAAGTTATTTTAATTAGGAAGCGCAAAATGTTCTCGTTAAGCGAAAAAGGAAAATGTGTTATTATGTTTGCCGAAACCAAATCAGAAAAAGAAACCCAGCGAAGATTTAGAAACATGTTTAATAAAGCTCCACCCACAAAAAATTCAATTAAAATCTGGTACAGAAAATTCTGGAGTACAGGATCTTTAGCCCGTAAAAAGAAATTAGTAAACAATGAGAATTTGCTAAATAAAACGTTACAAATTCTGGAGATAACTCAGGAAGATCCAACATTGTCAACAAGAAAAATCTCAAGTTCAGTCCATATTCCTAAAACTACAGTACAAGAAATCATGAAAAACAAAATTAAATTAAAGCCATACAAAATTCAAATGTTACAAGAAATAAAAGAAACTGATTTTCCACAAAGGGTGGAATTTTGACAGAGAATTCACAATTTAGTAAGGAACAATATACATTTTTTGGATAGACTAATAATATCAGACGAAGCCACATTTCACCTCAATGGAAAAGTAAATAAGCATAACTGCAGGTTTTGGGCAACAGAAAATCCTCGACAATATAACGAACACGTTAGAGATTCGCCAAAAGTCACAGTCTGGTGTGGTATGTCAAAGCAAAAAATTTATGGGCCATTTTTTTTTCATGAACCAACTGTAACCTCTTGCACTTACGTTGATATGCTGGAAATATTTTTTTATCCCCAATTGCAAGAAGAAAATCTATTGAATTTCGTCTATTTTCAACAAGATGGGGCTACACCACATTATGCTAACATTACCAAGGATTCACTGACCAACGTTTTTTGGGAAAACCCGGGGGATTGGAAGAGGAGGCCCTATTTCCTGGCCACCTCGTTCACCAGATTTGACTGTTCCAGATTTTTTTTTGTGGGGATATGTGAAAGAGAGTGTTATAGTCCACTTCCCCAAAATTTAGAGCAATTAAAAATTAATATCCGAAACATAATAGAAAATATTCCTGAATAATTTTTAGTCAATAGTTTTAATAAGTTTTTTTTGAATTTAAATAAGTGCGTCGAAGTCGGCGGAAGGCATTTTCAACATTTACAGTAGTTTTAAAAAGTAAGTAACCTTATTGTAACTATTATTTTTATTGTAACATATGAAGCAAATTTTAATTGTTAAATAATATTGTTGGTCGACATGCAGTCAATTTTTCGAAGGTCAATAAATACGTTGTTTTTTGAGATAACCATAGCTTGTGTTACATTTTTTAAAGGGAAAAGATTAAATTTTGAAAATATAGAAACATATACAGGGTGTTCCATTTAAAATAACATAGTTGTCCTATAATGGAAAATCGGCCATTTGTTTTTGAGCTAATGGAATGTCCAATAAAATCGTGAAGGTACGAGAATAAACTTTAAAGAAATATAAGTGCATCTGCAAAAACCGCATCTTGATACCCCTTTTTTTGTTCCAAAGTTATTCTCGATTAAAATGGGTCAAATATGCCGCCACCTGTATTTCTGTTTTGGTTTGCCATTTTTTACATATTTTTTTATAGGTCTTTTTGCTCGTAGGACAGTTAACTTCAACTATGCTATGATTTTTACAAATCCCCTCTGCTGATCCTGTTAGCACAGGATAGTTCTGCGTCGCATAAGGCCATA
>JAHBCN010026580.1:0-10546 GCA_019359885.1 Listronotus oregonensis | reverse complement strand
CTCTCTATTCATTCAAGACACTAAATCATATTATATTGATTGTAAATAAAGAAAAAAAAATATTTATAAAATATCAACTTTCACCACTCTCATCCTCCCACAGGAATATCGCTTAAAAACAACAAATTTTATATTGTTCTTGTAAAGATATCTCAGATTTTACTGTTTTTAAAATATTGCTTTTTATATAGCTGTCTCTATTATTTAAAAATTAAAAAAGAAGCAAAATCACAAGTAGACAAGTCACTCTCGTCCTGATCATTTTTTAAACATTTTTGCAAGGAACGAAATCATAGCAGTGCGAACAAGCGTGCGAGAGAGAAATAAAAATCACAGTATAACCCTTCTTTCTCACTCCAACGTGTTGATTGGTGGGAGGGGTAAATACTTAGCTCTGCGTGCGAATGGGTCAACTTTTCTCCGCTGACCAATCAGAGCATTGGAGCGAGAAAGACAAGTCAACACCTATTCTTCTTTCTCTCTTGCACACTTGTTTGCACGGCCCAGCGGCAAGGCTGCCTCCATAGGTATATGCTCGAAGCGTCTGTAAATAATTTTTGCCATAAACGGCAAATAAAATAAAAAAGAAGACTTTGTTTGTTTATGTTTCTTTTTTGCTAATAATTCACGCATTGTCGTTTAGTTTGTTTTTGATACCTGTTGGTTTAGTGGTATTTATCTGGCAGTCGTGGTTGATTTCTTACTTTGAAATTGTTAAAACGTCACAATGGCATAATGTTTTAACTAGTGAATATTGTTACTAAATAAGAAAAAGTGTTGTCAAAAGCAACTGTTGTTACGTGATTTTCTTGAGAAATGTTAGGTAGCAGGTAAGACACATTATGGGGTCCGTGTCGTTTAGCTTTGAAAGTCGATTTGAAAAAAATAAATATTACAGATAAAAAGAACACATATACATATACTTATAATTATAAGATAAGCATTAAAGCATAATGGATTAAATAAAAATACACAAATAACAAAGAAAAATATTTTTTTGTGGAAGTGAGATCCACCCCATTTTTGCCTATAAAAAATCAAAAAAATTAAGATATCAGACTTTTTTTTTCATTTTGTTCGACGGTGCATTTATGATAAAGAAATTTGACAATTTAATGAGAAAACCTAACGACAACTAACCAAAAATAACCAGAACTAGGTAATAGTTTGGAAGCTGTTTTGTTAATTCTGGTTATTTTTCTATTAAATAAAACTCCATTTTTGGTAAATAAAGAAAAAACAACCTCAATAATAACATTATTGAAACATCTTTTGACAAATTCTTATTTTCACAATGAGAAATCGAAACAAAACGACTTGTATACAATCTATTTTTGTGTATTCTTTCCACTTTTTTATGTTAAATCGGCCATATACTTTAGTACCATATTTTATATGGGAATTTAGAAATTATTTTTTGATGATAATAATAAAAAAAAATATTTTTTTTTAGACTTACTGTATCATTTAGTTAATAAGTTGTAAAAAAAGGAGGTGAAAAGTAAATATTTCAAAATATTGACTGTTTAAAAAAAAGGAGAACTAAAATGTCAAATAATGACCAATTTTTATAATTTCAATGATTTTCTTGGGAAAAAACTTCATCCGAATTTTTACAAATAATATTGTTCAAAGTATATTTCCATGCAACTTTAAAACGTCCAATTTCTTGTGTTTTCTAAAGACAATGTAAACCTGCTCAAAATAAGGTTGTTTAGTTTGTTTGTTATTCGAAAAAGTTTTTGGTCCTGTGTTTAGCCATTGTTTGAAAAAATAAAATTCAGATAAAAGAACATTTTTTTGATTTCAAAAGAAAAATCGAAAAAATTTTGCAAAAAAATGAAATAAAGTGAAAAAATACTATGTTTTTAGGTTAAGTAAAGGCCAGAATTTGGACGTTGTCGGATCAAAAAAATTGTTCGACGCCATTATGATAAAGAATTTACAATTTAATGAGGAAACCTAACGACAACTAACCAAAAACTAACAAACTAGGTAATAGTTTGAAAGTTTGGTTGTTCTGATTTGTTGTTTCTATAAAAAACTTCATTTCTTAAAGGGGAAAACAACTTAAAATAACAAATTATTAAAACATCTGAACATTGCTTTTAAGGAAATCTAAACAAAGCATCTACTTTTTGTAGGTATTCTTCTCACTTTTTCTGTTGGTACCATATTACTTGTTATTTATATGGAAATAAAAAATTATTTTATTTTGTTTAATAAGTGAAAAATTAATTTTTTAGGCCTATGTGTTTTATAATGGTGTAACAAATAATGAAAAAAATTATATTAAAATATTGCTGTTTAAAAATGGGCAAATTCACCGAAACCATTATTTTTTTCAGACTCTACATATTTTATTATGGTTAACAAATAAGTGGAAAAAATATTTTAATATATTGCTGTTTAAAAATGGGGGAACCAAAATGTAAAAAAGACCAATTTTATAATTCAATTGCGATTTTTTTGGTGAAATACTTAAAATCCACTTTTTCACAATAAATTATTCAAAGTATATTTACATTAACTTTAAAAATCGTCCAATTTCATGTGTGTTTTCTTTCAAGCCCAAAAAAAGTGTGAAATTTGCTCAAAATTTTATTGTCGAAAATCAAAGGGATTGCTGAGAAGAGTGCGATTAACAAACAATATAAAAAATTAATTAATAATAAAAACATTTTTAAAAACAAGCTTTTATTTACCTGTTCTTAAAAACGAAAATAAATTTTAAATTAATTTAAACCCATCAATTTATTACATTACAAAATTTATATAATAAAAAAAACATGTCACGAGATTTACCTTTTTATAAAAAAAAAAATTTATTTTTTTTTTCCTAAAGTTATTTATGTTAAGATGAAGTTTTGTTTATCTATAACATAAATCTCACGAGAGGCTTTTATATCATATAAATCGTATAATATAATAAATTGAGGGGTTTGATTTAATTTGAAGTTTATTTATTTTTCTTATTAAAGTAAAGAAAAACTTGTTTTTAAAAATTTTTTTTACCATTCATTTATTAAATTTTAATTCATAAAAGTAGAGTATACAAACTTTTTTCTGTTTAATTATGATATAAAAGGCAGGAAAATAAATGTCTTTATCAGAAAATCGCTAAATTAATTGTTACGTTTAAGTATCTTGTACCATTAATTGATATTAAATTTTCTATTTACGTTTATGGATATAGGTTACCTTATTTGTTCTTTTCTTTTCTTATTAATTACCGTAAGCTAATAATACCATAAATCAATTATTATTAAATTACTCATAATAATTGAATTTGAAGTATTACCCAGGTGCAGAACTAAATACCACTTTATTAACAAAATAATTTCGTTGTACTAGTTTATATTATATTATGACTTATGCTTTGTGAAAACGAGATCGTAGTAATGGTTTAGATTTGTGTCTTCACTTTTTTGGGATGTAAAATCAACATGAATAAATTTATTTTGACTTGTCAAATATTTTTATTGTTAAAGTTCATCAAAAAAAGAATATTTAAAAAATAATAGAAAATTCCGATTTTTTAATTTAAAAAAAATATTTAATAATTTTTTTGAGAAATTCGAAATTTGATATTATTGAAAAAATAAATAATTTTTTTGTCTTTACACGTAGAATATGATACAAATCACTAGAAATTGCTAAACATAAATGGATACATTTTATTGGCAAAAAAACTAGAAAATTACCCATTTTTTCCATTGTCAAAATAAAAATTACCGCTGATTTTTTTTTTGTTTCACCTAAAAGATTTGTAAATCCGCCGTAAAATAGTACAAAATGAAGTAAACAACATGTCAATATCTTTTTTTTTTCGATTTTTTTATGATTAAAAATATGTGATGCCACAAACCTAAATGTCTAAATGTCATCCAGATGAGGCCTCCAGTTTATTGTGGTGGGAATAATAAATATAAGAATATAATCTGCTGCTTAAAATAAGTAAATTATTATATGATTATAAATGTCTTCTTCATAATTTTGAACAAACTATACAGGGTGTTTCTTAATAACATGCTAATATTTAAGGGGGTGATTCTTGGACCCATTTTAAGAAAAAAACTTCTTTTGAATGTTTGTCCTAAACGTCTTATCTTTTGAGATACAGGGTGTTAAAATTTTAAGAAAAAAATATTTTTCTTATTGTCATTTTCATACCACTTGAAATATTTTTATGAAAATTGGTGTACGACGTTTATGCATTAAAGAGCATTTTTTGACCTAGAAAACATTTTTTTATTTCCAACAGTGGCTTCCGTACTGGACTCTAACTAGATATTTTTGGAGGAAAAGTAGTACGCCACTGCTTTCTCTTAAAATAAAAAATATTTTTGGAGCCTTTTTTTCTTACGACTCACCGTTTTCCCATAAAAAAATAAATTCACTTATTTGCATCTCATTGGACCAATTACGAGAAAAAACGATTTATGTAACTTTGAACAATAATTTATTTCATAAGATAACTTTAAACTGTTGGAAATAAAAAATTGTTTCTTAGGTTAAAAAAATGATCTTTAATGCATAAACGCCGTACACCAATTTTCATAAAAATATTTAAAGTAGTATAACAATGACAATAAAAAAAATATTTTTTTCTTAAGATTTTAACACCCTGTATCTCAAAAGATAGGACGTTTAGGACATGCATTCATATGAAGTTTTTTTCTTAAAATGGATCAAAGAATCACCCCCTTAAATATTAGCGTTTTATTAAGTAACACATTGTATACAGGGTGTTTTTAAAGTAAACGTAAATATTTCACTAACGTCTTCCCCTCATAAAAATATGAAAAAAAGTTCGAATTAACAAGGATCCAAAAATGTTTTCGAGTTACGACCCGGTAAAGGGTTGGTAATGAAAACGATTTTTAATTAATTACAACTTTTAGAAAAATCCTATGTTAGTAAAATTTCACAGTTTCCTGTGTTTTTTTTTCTTTTGTAAATTTGAGTTAACAGTCAGAAAGAATAGACAAATCTGAGTAAAAGAAGTACTCTTAACCTCAAAAACGATACATCCTCAATCTCGAATTTAACGTACAGGGTACTTTTTCCTGAAGCTAAAGATGCCGTTAACGAAATTTTCATAGCCCTTTTAGTTTTTAAAATACAAGGCATTTTTGAAAATATTGCATTTTGGGACCCCCTCGCATCTTCGTTATCCTTCAACTTATCGAAAAGTAAAATAACACTTAGATAGATTTTTTTCCGTAGAATGTAGTGGTGTGAATAATTTTTGTTACATATTTACTATTTTTGAGTTATAAACCAAACTTATGTTTTTTTTTAAGGGGACACCCTGTATATTTATAGACTATAAAATTTGTCTTTCTTTTAACGTTTTAAAAATATATAATAGTATGCACTTTTTTACAATCACGCACATAAATGACAATTTTCTAAAACTAAATAACAATAATAAACAATTGAAAGATACATATTACTAACGAAATATAAAGTAGTATATTTATAATGCATAACTTTTCAAAAATACTATACGTTTTTATAAATCGTCGTAACAACCGTTTTGAAGCGTAAAGTAAGAATTTAACAAAAAAAAAAATTTAAAAAATTAAAGGTGATGTTCAAAATGACGACCATTTTCTCTAATGCAAAATTGACACATCTTTATAATTTTTTTAATAGCATTAAGAAGAACAATTGGTCTCTTTCGCATGGTTTGAAAGGCTAAATAAATTGCCTGTCATATCGTGTTTTATATACTTCATTTTGTATATAGTCTAATAAAAAAATCTAAAATTGAGAGATCTGGAGATCGTGGAGGCCATCTTACAGGTCCTTTAGTACGTATTCATCTTTAAGGAAAGGTATTATCAAGAAATGCGCTTAAGAGCCTAGAGTTATGACTTGGGGTACCATCTTGTTGTAGGTAAACAGCATTATATTGGGCTAATGGAATATTTTCCAATAGTTCTGAAATAACTTTCTCAAGGATTTCTAGGTACCTACGTGCTGTAAGACCTCCTTCAAAAATCCTACTAAACTATGACACTCCAACTCCAAAGCGTCCTTGTTGTGCCCTTTCAAACATTAAATGCTGATTTTCTGTATGCCAATTCCTGGTATTGTGACGATTAAGAACGCCCGCACTTGAAAAAAGCTTTCGTATGACCAAATAACAAGTCTGCAAAATAAATCGTTACCATCAATTGGCTGCAAATACCACTGGCAAATGTTGCACTATATTAAATTTGTATGAATGATGCTTGTATTTCTTCAAGATCTTTAGAGCGTCAGTTTTTGGCACACCAATTTCCTTCTCTATCCTTATCGTATTTCCCGATATATCACTTTTTGGGGCCGAGTTGGACAACGCCCTAGCGCCTTTCTGGCAGAGTTGAGGTATTTGCATTGTGTATCTTTTCTAGGATATTCTTTGTTTTATTTTATCGTATTTTTTCTGTCATTTAAGGATGCTTTTATAAGTTCAATTTAATCAACTAACCACAAAAACACTATAAAAAATGATATTATACATTTTATCTATGTTTGAGTTATAAACGCGAAGCTTTAATTACGAAGTTTAGATTATACCCTTCCATTTAAATAAAACTGATATAAAAACGATTAGTTTTTAAAAGTGGACTATGAAATAAAGTGTCTGATACAAATTTAAGAAAAAATTAATTAATTAAGTTTTATAATTATTATACTTGAAATCGCCAATCTGTATTTTTAATCACGCATTTATTTTCTGATAACAATGTCTACAGATGACTCATATATAAATTGTGGCGTCAGCATAATTTTTTTTTTTGTGAGAGAACTTTGAGATTGTTTTCAATCTGTGTTTTATTTTTAATTTCTTTTCATCACTAGTTGTGTCTGACAGAAGCCGATACTGGTTAATCGACATCGGCCACCCTTCGGCCGAAGCCGAAGATTTGATCAACTCAACAATCAAATAATATCCTTAAGCCCTTATTTTTTAAATAGCAAACATCGTCAATCATAATTTTTCTTAATTCTTATAAGGGATTTGCTATGATTCAGTATGTTTTCTTTGGAATTACCTTACAACTTTTTGAAAAATGGGACCACTTCGGTCCAGGTCCCGGGGTATAACGAACTGAGCCTGCTCAGCCCTATTGAGCCCTATGAACTTGCAGATCGCCTGCAACAAAAAATGAGGAAACCCCCAAAAACCCAAAAAAATCAAGAACACTATTCTACGTTTTGGTGGCAAGTCGGCCACCGTTGTCAAGATAATATTAAAGAAAAAAAATCAAAATAAATAGTCTACTTAATTTTTATGGGCTTCCATGATATTGGTATCAAATAAAAGGGTTGCTGGGAAGAATACAAAAAATAATAACTAAAAAAAATAAATAAATTAATTGTAAAAAAAAATAAAAACAAGCTTTTATTGATATGTTTTAAAAAGAAGAAAATAAACTGTAAAATAAATTAAACCTGTCATTTTATTTCATTAAACAATTTATATGATATAAAAACTTGTCGCGAGATTTTCTTGTGTAGTTACACAATAATACAATATGTAACTTGTTCTTAACATAAGTAATTTAAAAAAATATTAAAAATTTTTTAATAGGTAAATATCGCAACAAGTTTTAATACTTATTATATAAATTGTTTAATTTAAAAAATTAATTGGTTCAATTTAATTATTTTCTTCTTTTTTAGAACATGTAAATAATATAAATAATGTTTTACTAATAATTTACCCAGTTCTTTTTATTGCTTTAGTTAAAATTAGACTTAATGTTTTGTTTTAAAAATTTTGTCAACCCCTTTAAAAAATATTTTTAATAAGGTTACATTTATAAAAATCTGATTTAAAAAATACCTGTCCTATTTAACCGAATATCTACTGACCCGCGATAGCCGATAAACGTAAAATTGAAATGTGCAATCATCAACATGCTGCCAACGTCATTTTGGTAATTTAAATATGCATTCTTGCTATTTCGTGCTTCGAAATTATTTATTCGCTTTATTTAACTTTAACTGTGTTTATTTAGTTTTGTTTGTTTATTTTAATTCCAACTGACTTAATCGATATAACTTTTTATTTAGATGTTTTTTTAAAGTAAGGTTGACCAAATTGGAATAAACTAGAGAAGGGTTAATAAATCACCTAAACATTACTTTTAAGATAAAAACAATAAGATTAGTGCGCGAAAAGTGGATTAGTTTATTTATTGAATTAAAAAAAAGCTTTAATTGCTATGCTAGAGCTTTACTTTGCAAAAATAATTTGTTTCGCCCGTCTCCCTAAATTTTTTCCATTTCAGTCCTAGATTTAGAAAAAAATGTTCTAAAAAAATTTATAATGATCAGTTTTTTGCCTTTCGATTTAAAGTAAACAAGAAGAAAGTCGTTCAGGTGAGTCTACAGACTAGATTGTATAAGTTATGATGAGTATGAGAGTGTGTTAATCGACATTTTAAAAATCACAACGACATTAGGTTTTCAACCTGATAAAGGCACGCAAGGTATATATTACACGAATGGTTTCAGCATATTTTTCTCTGTCATAACATCGTTATCGTTCAACATAAAGGTATGAGATTTGGCATGTAAATTTACATAAGTATTCTAATTACCTCAAAAAAAATGAGACGGTTATTTCAAGTTGTTTCTGAGATATTCGATTTCGAAAATCGCTCATTTTACTACTGGCTGACTGACTCATTGACTCATCAAAATTATCGAGGCACTTCCTGAGGAAGTAGAATCTTAAAATTTGTTATGTAAGTAGGTTTTAGGGCACAAATAAAGGAAAAATTCGGGAAACTTAACAATTTTACTTTTTTCGTCTTAGCTTAATAAATCCAGGGCGGTAATATTGTATATTTAGGGGATATTTTAGAAGTTTACAATCTGATTAAACCTGAGTTTCTGAGGGCATAATGGTCTTGGAATTTAAAATGCAGTTAGGATTTTACTCCATTCATTGTACTCAAAGAAAAAAGAAGAGATCTCACACAAAACAGCTATATAAAATAAGAGCCAAGTTCCTGTTTTGAAATATTGGCCTCTTTAAGTATTAAAATCTAAAATTAGACCAAGTTCCTCTTTGACTTGGCAAGTTTTTTAGTGATATGTCTGTAATAATGAAAAAACTAAAACTGTCTATATTCTTCTTCTTCTTCTTCTTCCCTGGGAGCCGTCTTGATTAACTGTTATATTTATCATCAGTAAAAAAAAATCAAGTCAAAAAACACCCGATCTAATTTTAGATTTCGATACTTTAAGAATCCCAGATTTTTGGTTAGGAACTTGTTCCTTATTTTACTGAAGTATTTTTGCTACTATTTTATATTAGGGAAATTGTTTAGAAGGGCCAGAATTTAAAAAAAAAACTTAGAAGAAAGTGATAAGCCCGTACCAAGATATATAATTAGACCTTTTCGTCGCGATATTAAGAGCTCATTTCGCCGTGCTCCACGATAGGATTATATTATCTGAGGATGGATTATATAGGATCCGCAGTTGTTTGTTGATTAAGCTCGACACTACGAAAGCTCTGCGCTTAACATGTTTTGAATTAAACGCTGTGAAATTTTAATATTTCAAAATTTAACAGATCGCTTAGTACCGATTTCGTACTTTATCTTTTATTTATTCTTGATTCAAGTGAGATTTTTAAATCCGTTCAAAATACAATATAATTTAAATCTACGTATTAATTTATAATAAAATAAATGGATTAGACAGAAAAGCATTATTTTTATGGCTGTGGGTTTTAATTTTTTTATAGTTTATCGTTGGCTATTTGTCTCGTCGCGACGGTCGTTAAACCTTTTTTAATTATTTTTTAACTTATCGGATGAGCATTAGACTTTAATGTTCTGTACAAGACTTCGTACTAAATTAAATTGAAAAATTATTTTATTTATGCGCTTTATAATTGTTTTTATTGATTTAAAGCTAGTTGTATTCTATAAAAAGTTTAGCAATCAGTGGAAGCTGTAGCTTTTCAATTTTTTTCAACTAAAAAGTGAGGACCCACGCCAAATATACAGGGTGTAAAAAGTATCATGTTCACGATTTTAAAGGACGATAAAGGAACTCGAAACAAGTCAAAAAGTTTATATGACATATGTATCAAAACTTGACAGACTTGAAAAGCTTTACGATTAGAAACTCTCGTCGTAATCGCTTCTCAGTAGATTCATTTGCTAATAAAATTAACTAGTTTTTTAAATGTTTTAATCTATGAATAAAAAGATAATAATAATTTTTCCCAGTTAAAAATTTAAAAAACAATTGGCAACAGCGCTACCCAAAAGCCTCGTTTGGTCGTGGATTGTGCGTACTTGTGGAGATATGTTTATCCGTTCTTGGTCAAAATATGTTTAAATCGAAAAAATATGCCGATATGTGATTAATTTACTGGGAGATACATTACTGTGGAAGAAAAGAAAATAATTTTGGAAATTTTGGAAGAAAATCCTGGTATTAGTACATTAGGCCGCGAAGTAAATCTATCACATACCATAGCTTACAGGACCTACTTTATAACTACCACCAACGTGTGCAGGCT
>JAHBCN010026579.1:0-10590 GCA_019359885.1 Listronotus oregonensis | reverse complement strand
TTCCCCTTTAATTTTTCCCCAAAAATTTTCCTTTTTCCCTTTTTGGGGGGAAAATATGTACATGGGAAATATTAAAAAAAATTTAAAAAAAATTAAAAAAACCCAAAATTTGATATACTTTTAAAGCAATTAATTTTGTTTTTTTTTTAACACCCTGTATTTCTGAAACGATTTTTTTTCTTAACCTATGTTTATAGAAACTTTTTTAAAAAAGGGTCCAATTGCGGGGTTTGAAGTTTGTAACACTAAATTTTAAAAAAACCCCTTGTATAATTCTTAAGAACTAAAATATATTTTAGTTTTATTTTTTTAAAAAATTTTTTCAGATGTTTTCTTTCTCCCCTTGTCTCGACCTTGTCAAAAAAGGATTTTATCTGTCTCGTCTCGTCTCGAAATTCGAGAAAAAAATCCTCTCGAGACGAGACAAAATGGTTTCGAGACGAGACGGGGGGGGGTCTCGTATCTCGTGCCCCCGGGCAACCCAAATTCCTACTTAAAACCCCCTTTTTTTAAACCCAACAATTTTCCAAACCCCCGGGGGTTTTTAAGACAAAAAACAAAGTTTTTTGGGGAAAAAAAAAAGCGTATTTTCATATGGTTTTTTTGGGGGTCCAATTCTGTTTTTTTTTTTGAAATTTTTTAAAAAAAAAAAAAAAAGGGGGTTCCAAGGTTTTTAAACAGTAATTTTTAAAGATATTCTCATTAATTTAAAATTAAAAATTTTAAATTTTTTGGGGAAAAAGGGGGTTTGGGGTTAAAAAATTTAAATTTCGGGAAAAAAATTTTTTACCCCCTTACCGGGCAGCCAAAATTGAAATTTTTCAAAAACCCTAATCAAATTTTTGGAAAAACCCAAAATTTTCCTTTTAAAATTTTTTTAAAACCCCAAAATTTTTGGATTTTAGGGGGAAAAACCCTTTTTTTAAAACATTGAAATTTTCCTTTATTTAACAAAAAATTTTTAAATAAAAAAAGGCCAAAATTTTTTAAAAATTTTTTTTAGGTTTCTTTTAAATTAAAATTTTTCAAAAAATTTTTTTCCCTTTTTATAAAAAAAATTCCCAAAATTTCTGTCAGTGACTCATTTAATCCCGGCCACCAACCGACGAAGCGGTTTAAAAAAAAATCTAACACTAGTAAATGTTTTTTTAAGCCTATGATTTTTTTTTTCCCTTTTTAAATAAAAATGAACCGGCCAAAAGTTTCTTTCCCCGTTGTCATAATTCGAAAAAATCACCAACAGCGTCGCACTTAAAAAAAAAATGTATTTGAAATCATTGTTATCGGGAAGACAATAAAAGTGGGAACACACATTCCTTAGTTTAAACTTGAAGAGACTTGAAAATAAGCGTATCGACAGGGTTTTTTTCTTTTTTATTTTTTTTTTTTTTTGTTATTATTTTTTTTTGGACAGATTTTTAAGTTTAAATTTTAATTGCTAAAGGGGTATTTTTTTAAAAATTATAAATTTCTAATAATTGTAGTATATAGATATTTTTTTTTTTTTTTTATAAAGAAAAATTTTTTTTGTTGTTAAGGTTTTAATTCTGTAAACTATGAATATTAACCAACCTTTAACTAGTTATCCGCCTATAAAAAAAACGTTAAAAAGAACGAAAAATTTGGTTAAAAATGTTTACCATGGGATTCGGGAACGAAATCCAGAACTAACCACTTTGGATGCTGCAGAGATAGTGCAACTTTTAACAAAATTTAAATTTTGCGTAGGTATTCAAGTTTTAAAAGGCAAAAAATCAATATTTAGTAATTATGCGGATACTGGAAAATGCAATTTTTTCCTATTTTTTGCACACCTTTTTACTTTTCGATTGTTAAACATGAATCGAGCTTTTTTTTTGGCTGCTCTTATAGTATTTAAAAAAATAATTTGAATTTTTTTAATTCCATTTTAGGGCATATTCCTTTAAATTCTGTCATTTGCACGAAAACATATTTAAAAACTCATACTATGTTAATATTTAAAAAAAAACACTTAAAAAGTAAGGAAAAAACCTTAATTTTCAATAAAAAGTAGGTAAAAGTTTACGTCCGAATTCAACTCGAAATTTAAAATGGGGCCCTTTGTTCCGGGTTGTAATAGTTTTCTTTATAACATTTTTATAAGGTATGCGAACCTTGTTTCCCTAAACCCACAATGTTTAATCAAAAATTTCTCGATATGGAAATCCTAAATATGGAACACGAAAGACCCGAAATATTATTGGATTCTACAAGCTGATGATCTCAGAGTTTTTTTTATAAGGGATATTTTTGATGAAGCAATGCGGTGAATATCGTATTTAATATTGAGATTGAAAGATCGGTGGTGAATTGGCAAGTCGGTGTAACTTGGATTTTCTATCGTTCTGCTTTTACATCTTTTTTAATTTATGTTAAGACTAAAATTTTTTTAATTTTTTTCATGTAGCAAAATAAAATCAGAGAAGGTAAAATTAAAGTAAAAAATGTTTTTTTTTTGGAAAACGTTAAAAAATCCCAAAAAAACTCAAATTTGTGTTTTTATGACCTCAAAATAGGAGGTGGAAAAATTTAAGCAAAAAAATTACATTTTTCATTAATCCGAATAATACCAAAATAATATAGGCTTGTTACTAATTTAAAGGGGTTAATGAAAATGTGAGAAAATAACTTTTGCTTGTAAAAAATATTTTCATGTTTTGAAAAAATTTTTTATCATTTATTTTCTAAAATGCATACGCCACTGAATTGTTCCCCTAACCCCACAAAACCCCGGGGGCACCCTAAAAGGACGATGCGTCATTGACAGAAATTTTGGACTTGAAGTATAAGTGATAAATCATTTAAAAACGATTGGAGATACATTAGTAACCGAAATATTTTGTACCATTTAAGGGACTAGTCCACTTTAAAAGGCTAAAAAAATGGTTATTTAAAAAGTATTGAAGCCTGAGCCTTGGTGTACTGTCTGACGATATAAAAAAATTCCTATGTAAAAATTCTATACTTCTTTTAAATTTGTTTATGTTCCCTGCAAATGTGACACTACTTTATTGTAATTTTATACTAATTATTAATTTATAAAATATTGTATTACCCTAAAACACAAACAACGAGTTCAAATTATGGTATGTTTTTACTTTTCTTGACCCTTGCCGATTTCGAAGATTTTTTGCATACAGAGGCGCTGATTACATATCTAAAGTAAAGTGTATTTCTTTAACGTTTTATTTGTCAGATATCGATTATTAAATATGATAATTAGATTAAACTCATTTACATTATCTTGCCCTTCTTTTATCACAAAATTCTTGATAAGTACATGAGACTATCATACAATGTTTGAAATTTATTTAAAAAATCGTGTTGTTGATTATTTTATTAGGATTTTTGCTAAAAATACGGAAGTCCCAAAAATATCAACTATTTAAATAAAAGGCTGTGAAGTGGCGCCATCAGTTCTTTCCATGTTAAATCTGATGATATAAAATCCAATAATACAAAATTTTAAATATTCCCTAATATTTCGTTTATTAACAATGTTGTACAAAAAATGAAAAAAAAGTGAACGTATAGAAGTCTGAATTTGACAATTAATGATGTTTACTTTATACATGGTAACACAGAATTATGGAAGTCCGGATCTGACCTACGATTCATTGTGCGAACTCCGCGGGGCCGATCCTCCTATTCCCGTTGCCCTGCACGCCTGGACAATTTTGTTCTACAGCATTGGCCTTCCATACACCTTTAAACTTCCTTGTTAATAATAGTATTACAACATCTTTTTTTTTTAGGTATTCCTAACATTTACAAAACACCAGATAAACACTGGCGATTAGCAATAAAACTAGTTTACAGTATTCTACATTTAAACAGTGTGCCTTTGCCTGTTTTGTGATAAATGTGATGAAATCCCTCGATGGCCTGTTACGTCTTAAGAGAATACTGAACTATAGTAGGTGAAGCTTTACCTCAACATTTAACAAATTAAGAGACAAATCCTTTTAATAAATTTATTAATATTAAGGAGTAATATATCTAAGATACTAAATGCATTTGTTTATTTATTTCTGTGATGTTTTTTTCAATGTTATTGTTTTAAAAATAGAGATATTTTTTGCTAATATGTCGTTTTTTTAATCCTACAGTATTTCTTTTAAAACATCACCACTTTCTGGCGATCGACCAATTTAATGCAAATATTAAGAAAAGTCACAATATGGTGGCTTAGAAGCTAGCGAAAAATTTCAAAATGATACTTGAAACAAATTAAAAGTAAGTTACATAAATTTTCATCTTATTTAATCATACAGCAGGTCCAGAATACGTTTGCAAAATTTAATCACGTTTTTACAATTATGTAACCCACTTCCCCCCCCCCCAATACCCCCGACTCCAAACTGCAATTCACCAACTATACTTAAATTTTTCGGATAGGGAGTTGTGACAAAAAGCCCAAAAAATACGTATTTCTTAGCTGTTAACAATTGACATACCAAAGGTGCGTTCGATTTGTATATTCAATTTGCGTATTTGTTCACACCGTAAGAACTTTTCGCTCCGAATCCGTTGAAGATGGATCGGACAAATGCTTTTATAAATGTTTCATTTATATTTTTTTACAAATATATTTCTTTATAATTTGGATTTTTTTATAAACTGTAAAGGCTCCATTTTCCATACTTTTAAGAAAAACTAAGTTTTTTTAACAATATAAAATCTGATTTATTTATAAAAAAGTGTACAAAAAATACTTTCTTAACAACACTTTAAAATGCAAAGAGCTCATCATTCTAAATTTATTGGCGTTTTTTGAGCTAGAGAAACAACAAGAAGCTGCAGGAATTGCCTTGAACCTTCAAAATTTGGTGGAAAGGACAGCTGCCCCAACGAAAGTATGTGAAGGAGCGATATTTCATTTAAAAAAAAATGAACTAAAATGGGACAAAAGCTTTAAAGAAGTATCATCAACAAGAGCAAAATGATATTCCAAAAGATGTTGATTGCAATAAAATGCAATATAAACCAATGGTAACAATAGGAAACTTAATTTGTGCCAAGGTGATTAAACTAAATTTAAATAAATAAATAAACAATTTTTTAAATAAAATATTACATGATATAAATCAAAGATCGTTAAGGTCAGATAATGGATCGTCGCTCTTATCTTCGTCATCCGAATCAGTCACTATGTCGGGCTTTATAACTAAAGCATCGCATATTCTGATTACTTCCCAAGCTCGCTCAGCGGTTATTTCGCCAAGTACCTTTTCCCACGTTGCCAACACTTCAGAAGAGGTTCCTTATAAGGCAGAAATATTTTGGTCATATTTTCTTTTGCACTCTGACCAAACCATTTCAATTGGATTATATTGACAAAGGTACGGTGGAACACGAAGAACTTTATGACCAAAAGGTTTCACATATTCGTCAAGGAAATATTTCTTTTCTAAACTTCGGTTTTTTCTACCAAATCCCAAAGTTGGTCGTTTATAGCTGTCTCAAGAAAGGCAATATTTTCTTCGGAAAGCCACAGAATTAATCTTTTTTTGGTCCAAGATTTGCGGAGTATGTCTTCTACCAGCCCGGAGTGGTAGCTAGCGTTGTCCATGATAATTAATGATTTGGGCGGCAAATTTGAAACAAGTTGATATTTAAACCATTTTTCGAAATTTTGGCGGTTCATGCTATCATGGTAGTCCCCACTCTTTGTAACACTTTTAAAGACTAAACTAGCTCCCTTGATAAATCCGTTTTCATTGCCAGCGTTGACGACGATATATCTATAACCTAAAAAAAAATAACGGTTTTAACACCGGCGCCAAAGGAAAAAAAATGTTTTTATAGTAATAATTTAGATGTCTAGTATAATTAGAAACATATATTCACTTCATCCCATCACGAATCCAAATCCCAAGGCAATTCTCAAATCCAACCTAAGCACATTAATCAAAACGGTGAAAAAAGTTAGGGCGCAAGTGTAAAGGTATTGGTAATGGATCCCCTACCAATGGTTTCTTTTTGAATAAAAGCAAAGATAATACTACTACGGATAAGATGAACCATTCAATGCTATATTTTTGATACCCCTAATGGACTTTGGCTAACGCGAGCCGATGTCCATCGAGAGATTTTCGCGCTATCCTTGAACGAAAGTTAAACAATGTTGCCGGCAGGCCTTTACTATTGGCGTGATGAAACGCGACTAGAAAATACACATACCGTTTAGCCGCCCGCTTTCGCTACTTCGTGTTCCGAATAAGGTATAAGCGACAGACATTGGCAATGTCGCACGGTTTGTTTCGCTGGGGCAGAGGTTACCGACTTAATGTTATTCGCATTTACGGAAGCATTGATATCTCCGAACTGATTCAAAACGTTCCATTTAAATGAACCATCTATTCGTAGTAGTAATATCTTTGATAAAAGCAACTTTTACTCACCTTTACTGCTTTTTAAAGAGCTTGTGGCTTTGGTATTATTCTGCCAGGTACTTCTAAAAGATCCTTTACTGAATATCCATGTTTCATCAAGAAATACTGAAGTAAGACCGTTTTGAAGTAGACTCATATTTTTTGTGTATTCTCTCAAAAAATTAATTATTTTATTAAAAACATCTGGTAAATCCATGAGATACTTTCAGTTGTTACTTTTCTTCCACTGAAAGCCAATTTCTTTTACCCATTTTCACAAAAAACTAATGGAGAAGTTAAAATGATTGGTCATTTCATCATTTAATTTTTGATGAAGATATTTTATGGTAATATGCTCTTTAAGTGCATACATGGGATAAATGGATCTTGCTTTTTAAGTAGTTAGTAATTTTGATATGCTCTTTATTTCTTGTTGATGATACTTCTTTAAAACTTTTGTCCGATTTTAGTCCATATTTTTTAAAATTAAATATTGCTCTTGCACTCACTTTTGTTGCGGCAGCTGTCCCTTTCCAAAAAAAGCCGATAAATTTAGAATAATGAGCTGGCATTGCTCGTTTAGTCGCTTATTTCCTATTTTTTTCGGCATTTTTACTTTTGACGCACGCAGATTTTTTTTTTTTTGACAATGCGAAATTTTAAACTTGGGAATTTGTCATTAATGTGACAAGTGACAGTTGAAATAAGACAACACATGACTTTTTTTGGTAAATTTATTGTTTCTCTCTGCAAAAGTGTATCAGTTAAGAATGCAAAAAAATGTCGGAACTGCATATCCGAAAAAATTCAACTATACAGGGAATGTCAGGCTGTAGCTCTGTAACTATTTAAGTGGCCACAATTTGACAACACTATCAAAAAATTCACAAAGCATTTGACCAAACTATCAGTCAAAATCATCCTTAGAGACCTTTAAGGGTGATTTTGGATAGTTGAGGTTTTCGGGTTTTGTGCCATTGTTGGCCCTTTGACCTTCAAAAACGCTAAAAAACGAGTTCTGAACCAGTCCGAAGCCTGGATAAAGTGTGAAGAAAGGCTCGACCTATAGTTTTGTGCAGTGGGAAAAAAGCTGAATCGTAATTTAAATTAGGGCGGTCATCGTGGTAATGTGATTTGTGTTTTTTGCAAAAGTAACTTGATCCGAAGTTTTGCATTTTCTCTTATAAATCAATGTCGAATGGAGATTACACAAAATAAAATTACTTATAATTATTGTTATGTTTATAAATAATAAACAACTATTTATTTCTACTATTGTTTTATTGTATTCTTTGGTCAATCACATATTATAATTATGAGGACAGTGATGGTCACGTTTACAATTTACTTACAATCAGTTTTCACTATGCTCGTCAAGGGCTCAGCAACAACTGTCTTTCGGTGCATGTGCACCACATAGTTCAACTTCCGCAACAAGGACAGAAACTATATGAATATAAATGCGCGGCTTGTGCCGCTAAATTCAAACCTGGCAATTATTGTAATTAAAACACCGGCAACATTACAAAACAAGACAGTACTTTTTTAAAACCATGTTTTCGACTTTGTCTCAACGATATGGATTAGTATTTATAGATATAGATTAAGAGTGCATTTACGCTACACCTTAGGGGTCGGGTCAAAGGACGCGGAAACGGTGGGCGGAGACTAACAAACTCCCACTACCACAGATTTCGTATAGCCGCATTAAAAATATTATATTTTATTTAGGTTCTTCCAAATTCGGTGTATCGATGCGATGTTGTTTCCAATTGCAAGCCTACAGGAGATAACGTTTTTCGGTAACTATTTTTTACTTAAATGACATACTGTGAACAGTATGTTTCAAGATGTTCTAGAAAACACTAGAATGTATAAATGTTAAAAAAATTTAAATTCAAAAATTATGAGCACTAAGATGTAAAACAATAAATTGATTATGTTTCTTATAATGACTCTAGCCTTAAGAAAACTCACTTTGCACCCTTGAAAAAAAGGAAAAAAAAAATTTCCGAAAGCTCGGCGTTTAGTAAAAAAAAAGTTTTACTTCAGCCCTGGACCGAATCCCCAAGAATTTAGAATCTTTGTATTCAACTAGTCGGTCAAGACTACCCTTCCACTTTTATTCTAGGCATGGGGTTCTACCAAACTGTTACAAGACAGTATGTTTCAAGATGTTCTAGAAAACACTAGAATGTATAAATGTTAAAAAAATTGTAAATTCAAAAATTATGAGCACTAAGATGTAAAACAATAAATTGATTGTTTCTTATAATGACTTTGCCAAGAAAACTCACTTTGCACCCTTGAAAAGGAAAAATAAATTTCCGAAAGCTCGGCGTTTAGTAAAAAAAGAGTTTTACTTCAGCCCTGGACCGAATCCCAAGAATTTAGGGCTTTTTATATATATATATATATATATATATATATATATATATATATATATATATATATATATATATATATATATATATATATATATATATATATATATATATATATATATATATAGTAGGTAAAAAGCCGCCAACCCTGTGTTAAAGCCGCTTTTGTTCGTGGAATTTTTCCCACGCTCCCATGCCATCAGGGTCTTATGTCACGGGTATTTTCTTAATTAAATTCTTTCCCACGCTACCATATCATCAGGGTCTTACGTCACGTGATTTTCTTGAATATTGATTTTCCACTGTACCATACCATCAGGGTCTTACGTCACGAGTATTTTCTTAAATATTGATTTTGTAAAGCCAAGCCACATCTGTTTTTATTAAAAAGTTCTCGGAGTCGTGGTAGAATCGAACTCGGGATCTTCGTATTGCGGGCAAGGCTACCATTGGACCACTAGGCTTTCGTACTGAAACAAACAACAGACGACGCCCCATGCTTTAGCGTGCGAGACAATGCCTACTACCAGCGCCATGCGCCATCTACAAAACGTCGCTGGGAGAAATTGGAACTACGCTCCTCCGACTGGCGGCGAGCGGTACAGTAACCTCTGCTTTCTGTATAAATGAAAAAATCGATATTTTCGCGCCTACTACCAGCGCCATCTACAAAACGTCGCTGGAAGAAATTGGAACTACGCTCCTCCGACTGGCGGCGAGCGGTACAGTAACCTCTGCTTTCTGTATAAATGAAAAAATCGATATTTTCGCTTTACTGTGGTACTAATACTTTCGACTCTTTATGCAGCGCTTTGTAGGATAAATCAATACAGTTGATTAAAATATTTCGTAAATTGTTTTTGTATAGCTTCTAACATGAAAGACTTATTTTTAGAGGGTAAATTTATTAAAACAGACCGTCTAGCAATTTTTTATCTGTAAAAACTTTGGTTTTTACCAATACTTAGTCTTAAATATATCCCTGTTTTTTTTTTTTCATGACAAACCTTTTTTATCATTATTTAATCAGTATTCTCGAAAGTAATGTAAAGTAATCATTAAAAAATAAAAATATAAAGGTTTTTTTTTAAGAGAAAGGTACTTTATTTACCGTTTCCAGGTAATAAATTTAATTTTCTTTAAAAAAAGTCTATATTGGTGTCACATTCTATTAAAAAATATAGTAATATCAAACTTACTGTTCAGATAAAAGTGTGAATTTTTATGGGGACTAAAAATCAAAGTTAAGAAATTTTACAATTTTTGTAAATAGGGGAGGTGTTTAAAAGCTAAATTGTTGTATAATTTTTCTTTGACCTGTAAGTTTTTGCTGTAAATATTTTATTTTTTGGAGTTTTGGTTATATTTATTGCTTTAGGTATTTAGGTATTCAGATTTTAAATAATTATTTTTTTTTTGTAAAAATCGTATTTGTATAGCTTCTAACATGAAAGACTTAGTTTTAGAGGGTACATTTATCAAAACAGACAGTCTAGATATTTTTTATTGGTAAATAGCTTTGTCTTAAATATATTCTGTTTCTTTTTTTTTCATGACAAATTCTTTGGTAATAAGATTAGTAGTTAAAAATAAAGCTTTTTTAAAAAAAAAGGTATTCGTCAAAGCAAAAAAATATCTGTAAAAAAAATTGTTTACATTTTTTGTTTTATTTAATGTATTAAAAAAAAATAAAATCAGCTAAACAATAAAACAATAAATGTCACTTTATATCTTTTATTTTTACCATATTGACAATTAAAGAGTTAAAAATTATTATTTTTTGCTTTTCTTGTAACCATATGGACCGAGCT
>JAHBCN010026578.1:0-10606 GCA_019359885.1 Listronotus oregonensis | reverse complement strand
TATAAAAAAATATCCAAAAAAAAGGGAAAAAATAAATTTTTTTTTTAAATGAAACCCCCTTATAATTAAAAAATATTTTTTTTTTTTATTTCAAAATAAAATTTTAATATTTGGATGAACCATTTTTAGATATTTTGGTTAAATTAATAAATTAAAAAAATTTTTTAAAGATAAAGATACCCGGAAACAGAAAAATTCTTTTTTCTGAATTTGGGGGGGTTTTTTGGGGGCCAATAATGTTTTTTTTGTGAATAAACTTTCCCTCAAAACGGAAGACTTGTCGGGGGATAAAATTTTTTTTAAAAAAAATTTTAGATCCCTAAAACCTAGCTATTTATATACTTAGGTCGGCCCCCTTTTTGTTGGGGAAGATTCTGAACGGACAAAATTTATAAGGAAAAAATTTAAAAAATTTTTAAGGTTAAAAAATTTTTATAACTGTTTTTTTAAGTTCAGATGCCGATCCGAGATTATATTTCAAATTTTAAAATTTTAAAAAAAATTTTTTAGGCTAGAAAAAAAAGTATATATTATCCAAAAAAAGAAGAATAAAATTTTTTTTTAGCCCCATTCGTTTACTTTTTTTAAGTTTTTTTTTTTAAAAAAATTTTTATTTATTTAAATTTTAAGATGGTACAATTGTTAAGGATAAATGGTAATATTCCCTTTGCATTCTCACATTATTTTTTATAAAAAAAGCCCATAAAGGATTTTTTTTCTTCTAATCCCCATAAAAAAAAAAACCCCTTTTTTTATTTAAAAATGAAAAATTTTAACTTTTACAATATAAATGTCAAATTTAAAAAAATTTTTATTTTTTCATGGCTTCCTTGATGAAATTTTTTTTTAATTTATTTATATTTTAAGCTTTATCTAAAAAGGGTTTTACCCCAAAAATTCTTTTTATATTTGAAATCAGAAAAAAAAATTTTTTTTATATAATTCAGGGTTTCCTTTTAAAAAAAAATTGAAGTTGAAATTTTTTTCCATTTTTTTTTCGATTTTTTTCTAATAATTTCAAAAAAAAATATAAAAAAATCCACAATTTTTTATAAAACATTTTTTCTGTCTTGAAATAAAACCCCGGAATAAATATAATCAAAGCCCCGTTTAAATTTCTTTTCTTTTAATTATCCCTATTACGATATTCATTACTCGTACGTTTTTTACTGGTTTGAAAATATTTATCTAAAACCTTACCAGAAAATTTGCAGATACAATAAACAAGTACTATATAAAAGAATAAGACCGTTATTAAAGATTAAATTAAGAAAAAATTAAATAAAACTTTAATTTCTTTTAACTCTAAAACTACACATTGTTATAAAAAATGTCACAAATATTTTCGTTTTAGAATTGTCCAAAGAATGAAATATGCGCGCTACCGAGTCAAAATTAGATTTTTTTTTTAATATCTTTAAAACAAGAAAAATTGACAATTAAGCATTTTAATATATATATTCGTATTCAGGAGGTCCAAATAGATTAAAAAAAAGTTATTCGGATCTATGAATTAGTCATGGACACTTGTTTTTTTTTTTCCAAACACATGCAGAATATTCACTACTGCCTTAGATTTAAAATGTCATATCTCGGAATATTTTAATCTTTCCCGCTATACTAACATAGCCCTTTTTATACAATTTTCTATACCAAAATCCAAAAAAAAAGATAAAAATTTTCAAAAAAGACAAAAAAAAAAAAAAAAGAATAAGATTAAAAAATTAAAAAAAATGATGGTGGTTATACAAATGAAAAGACTTTTCCAAAAATCTTGACAAAACATGATATTAGCTTTTTTTTTTCTATGAAGCAATAGCCTTACCAAAATTTAGGTGCAAATAAATAAAGGTCAAAATTTAAAAGATAAAAAAAATGCATTTTTTTTTTTTTGTTTGATTAGTTTGCCAAAAACATTTTTCTTTGGCTAAATTATGTGACTTTTTAATAGGAAATTTAATTTCGAACGACTATTCTTTTTACGTCTGTGTACAAAAACTGCAAATAATTTAAATTAAAATTAAAAAACCGAAAAGTGGACAAATTTACCCTTACCTCAAAAATACACCCCTTTAGAATGCTTTTATTTTTCCATATTTTGCAATTAATTAAACGTATAAAACAATCACTTAAACTCTTTATGCCTTTTAGAAAACTTTACAATTTTAAGTATTTCCGAAAATACTCAAGAAAAGCCAAAATTTTGGAAAATCCTTTTTATTTTTTTTCCTGGTTCCATTTTAAAGCGGATTTTAAACTCATTACCTCATTTGCATTGTCAGCTTTCATTGGGCATGCTTTCAGATTTTACATCCGACAATTAGATACTAGGCCACCATCATTAACTTCTTATAGGCGCCATATTGGATTTTTACCTAAGTAAATAGTGCTTTTTATTCGGATTTTTTAAAGCATGCGCAGAACCCTAAAATATAACTAGCCTACATCAGCTATTTTTTAACCTTTAAGTGACGTTAAAGATCTTGAGATATGAAGCTTTATCAGTGGACAGTGATCCGTGAACATACCATCTCCTTCTACTAAGCCATAGTTGGTAGAATTGGGGCCCCAAAGTTAGGTAAGCTGAAGCCAGTGGTAGTTATGCCCAATATCATTAATGCCAATGTAATTAGTGCCCATGGCAGCTAGTGCCCAATATAGTTAGTGCCCAAGTTAATAGACCTAAACAGGTGGAAGTGGGTGGGTAAAGGGAAGTGGGAGGAGCCAAAAGGAAACTGGAGGTCCAAAAGTGGAAGGATTGGGAAGTGAATAGAGTGTCACCATGCCTACTTGCTTATCATCATATGTTTCTTTTACTTTAAGCAATGTTTGTCTAAACTCTCAGCTACACTTGGTCTTAATAAAATAAAATAATTTGCTTTTAAAACAAAATACTTATTAATATCTGTTTCTTTTCTATAAACAGTTAGTTTTTTAGAGTCTAAAATATTTTAAAAAGACACAGGCTTATTGGGTCTATAGCTTTAAAATTAAAATAATTATAGGTTTAAAAGTGTTGTAGTTAAGTAAATTATTTAAAAAATTTGCAGCACCTTGCCCTATTGCAAAGACTTGGTAAATTACGACACAAGTGTCAAATTTTTATTAAAATATGCCCAAAATTTTTTCCAGGGAGACGTTGGAGCCGTCATGAAATATTTAATTTACCCAACAAACACCTAAACTAATCCAATACGTATTAAAAAAAAACTTTTTTTTTAGATAAAAACCACAACTCAAACAGACCTTTTTTCAATATTAAAGAGCTTATTTTTTTAAATAATTTTTAAAAAAGCCGTTAAAGAAAAGCCATGTTAATAACTAACATATAATAAATAATACATTTATTATATTTAACTTTTATTGTTAATACTGCTAAAAAAGTAATTAATAACAATTTGAAAACCATTCTTTATTATGTTACTTCTTGTGTATTTGCGAACAATTTTTGTAGTTGTTTAGTTTGCATCTATCATACATACATACCTATAATATAGTCAATAAGAAAGCAATTTACCAAAAAAAAAGATTTTATTAAAAAAATAAAAGAAAAAGAAAGATATAATAAGCCATTTATAAGCAGCTACATTACTAGAATTACTCTTGTCTATTATGACACTTAATTTATACTTAACAAGAACCCGTATAGCAGTTCCGAGATAATATCTGTCAACTGCCTATTATCCTCCTAGACATAAGGCACAATTATTTCACGCTCTGAAGTTAATAATTTAACCTAATAGTCATAGTGGGATATTTGATAAATAAAATATTTCTTTCAAATTTTGTAGTTTTATTTTCACTTAATAAAATATTTTTTCTATTAGCGTGTGGAAAGCAGCACTTTTCCGCACGCAATTTAGTTTGGAAAGTGTCACTTTTCCGGGCTAGTGCGGAAAAGTAAACCCTTGCAAATTTCCCACTTAAACAGGTACTTAAATGTTTTTAATTCTGAAGTTTGACTTAGTATAATTCTATTATTGGCATAGTATTCTTTTATTTGTACAAATTAGGTGTAAAATCAACGAAATATTCACTAAAAATTAATATTGTTTTAAAAACATTGTTTCAAACATCCTGGTATATATTAAACTTGCTTGTCAGATTTTTAGTTTTGACCGGTGCCGGTGTCCATATTATAAAAGATCAAAGTCATTAAAAGTCATCGATAATTAAAAGTGTCTTTAGTACATTCTGATCAGTATCGTCAATTTTGAATAAAAAACGTTTCCCATGGAGTCTTCTGACGAGGAATTACCTCAATCCAGCCAAGTCGAGGCACAGGTGCGAGAAAGAATATACAGCATTTACAAGCTGGTGTGGCAAGAAAAAAATCAAAAGTATGAAAGAAGAAGTTTTTATGGCATATTTCGCGGAACTTGCTAAAACATGTAAACCCAATACCTTATGGTCAAGGTATTCCATGTTAAAAAGTGTCATTAAGATCGATAAGAACATGGATTTAAGCAAATATTTCAAAGTTACATCATTTTTGAAAAAGCAAAATGTGGGATTTAGACCCAAGAAGGCCAAAATTTTCTTGAAAGATGAAAAAGCAAAATTTATTAATGATGCTCCAAATGATGTCTATCCAGCGATGAAGGTCACAATTTTCGGACTAGCTGGTGCGTGTCGTCGAGAAGAATTGATGAAAATTAGTTTTGATGATATTGACGATAAGGGAATCTTTTAATTGTAAATATTCCAGACCCAAAAAAACCATTCTAAATTTTTTGTCATTTCGGGAAATTAAAAAAAAAGGAAAAAATATCTAGCTTTGAAGAAAGTATTCCAGTCTAAAACCCCAAAACACACACAGAAGATTTTTTTTTAAATTTAAAAAAAAAATTTGGCTTGTATGTCCAGTGCATAGGAATAAATACTTTTGGCAAGATCCTGAAATAACTGCCTATTTACGTCCCAAACCCAGAACTTTCCCGGGAATAGCTTTCGCCGTTTCTCAGCTACAATTTAGCTAATTGGGGTGAAGGATCCCAATATTTAAAGACTTGGAGGTTGGAAGTCATCATCTGTTGCAGAAGGCTCCCAGATAGCTCTACAAGTTTAAGAAGGACTTATTAAACAAAATATTATCCCAAAATTCTCTACCTGTAAACATAGCAAAACGCACCAAGGCCCATTACCTAACAAGTAGGAAAGTGTCTTTTCCACCCCTTGGGGGTTACCCGAACTCCGCTTCGGCCGTTCAAGGGGTGCGTGGGAAAAAAGTCCCCTTTCCGCACTTGTTAGGTAAATAACTATTTTCAAATATATCTTACGCCATTTTCCAATTGTGAGATTATTAGTAATATATATTTTTTTTAATTTAAACCACCAAAGGGCCTTGGCGCATAAAGGGGGGTTATCGGCCCTTTTACTTTTTGAATTCTCACCCTCTTGTTGACCATAAAAAGACGTGCTTTTTCCTTTTTTTTTTTTTTTTTTTAGTTTACGTGGGTGCTTCAGAAAGTGTTTTATTAAATCATAAAGATTTTTTGTTTTTTCTTTTTTTCCCCGCCCATTAAAATTTTTTTTAGTTTTGTTTAAAAAAGGGCAAAAGCAGATGAAACATTTTTTTTCAAAAATTTTTGGCAAAAAATTCTATTTTTTTTAGACTTTAAAAAATGTATTATTTTTTCAAAACCCATTGACTCACGGCATAATAAAAAATATATGTGATGTGTCTTTAGTAGATCTAGCTTCACAAATTTTTTAAAATTTTTTAAAAGGGTGATAGAGGGTCAAAAAATAAAAAAAAATGCTATTTTTTTTTTAATAGCTTTTAATTTTAATATTATTAATTTATTTTTCTAAAGAATAAAAGCTTTAAATAACTTTTGGATCAAAAGATTAAGAAAGATTAACGGGAAAGATGTTTTTTTTTTGCCCCGAATTTTAAAAAAGGGGTTTTTGCAATTGTTTTTAAAATTTGCACCAACCCCCCAAAATCACCCTTCAAAGTTACGGGGTTTCAGGAAAATGAGTTTCGGAATTGTTTTCAAAAGATAGTGATATTTAACAAGCTGATGAAAGGTCTCCGCAGGTATAAAACCCGAAACCCCTACAAAATCACGCTTAGAATCCCTGAGGGGGATTTTGACGATAGTTTGGTCAGTTTTTCTGCGGAATTTTTTTTTAGTGTATTCGGGGGAAAATAAGCCAATTTATTACGGGGGGAAATTTTATACCCCCCTTTGGGGAAAAAAAAAAATAATTATCTAATCACTTAAGACAAAATAATTATCAAATAAAAGTAAAAATAATTAATTATCTGATAATTATCTAATGAAAGTCTCGGCTAGCTCAGAAATAAAAAAAATAATTAACTTATACATTGGCTCAAGAATATGGTTACAATGAATACTTACATGCATGAGGTCACACAAAGGCGAGTGCATTCTTGAAGGGGATATTGTCAAAAAAAAGTCAAAATATAAATATACTAGTAAATGGTTTATTAAAAAAAATAAAAAAATAATTGTAACAAATTCCTACCAAATTGGGGTTTTCCTTTAAACCAAAATTTAATGCGATTTTAAATTATTAAAAAAAAATAAAAAATTTAAAAAATAAATTTTTTATACAGATTTAAAAGTTACTAAACCAAAAGCTGGACAAATAATAAACTGTAAAAAGTAAAATCCTATATATAAAAAAAGTCCGTAAGCTTATAACTTTTACAAAAATTTTTTAGATGTTACCCACATATACGTAAGGCCAAAAAGTTGCATTTAAAACTTTTTTTTATAGGCACTTACAAATTAAACAAAAAATAAAAAATGAAGCAGAATTTTATGGAAGTTACAGCAAAAAAAAAATTTTGAGAGCACAAGGGTTTTAAAAAAAAAATATCCCGTTAAGGGTTAAAAAAAAACAAATGTCAGTAAATCTAATTAATCTTCAAACAAATTCAATATTCAAATTAAAAAACCCTAAAGATTTTTACCACATGTTTGGGAATAAATCTTATACCTCCCCACCCGATTGATATACAACACTCGTATTTTTTATGATTACAACTCACAAGTACCAACTGTTCCTACCAATTTTTTCCCCAAAAAATAGTGTTAAAAATAAGTGACTATATACCCCAAGGGGGATACCATAATAATAAATGTTCTTTCGATAACCTTTAAAGCTTTGGGGGCCCCCATGTGTATACTTTGTCCAAATTCCAGTTTTTAGATTTTAGTGAAGGTACCGAGAAAATAATGTGTTAAGTATTAAGTAAATCAAGCTATTCAAATGAGTAGCAGGTGTTTTCCCATAAAATATTTCAGTTCAAATCTAAGGTTAGACTATCGACATAATTTTTCCTTGCCAAAAATATCATTAATCAAAAAAAAATTTTTTTAAACCAAGATTTAAAATTTGTGATTTTCCGGTTATTATGGAAGCAAGTGGTTGTGATTTTGGGGAAAAAAGGTAGTCTAGCTGTCAGTCATAAAAAAAACCAATGTCGGCAACTTGGGTTTGTCACTTGAATCTCCAACATAAGGCAGGGTTTTTAAAAACCATTAACTCAAAGGGGGAAAAACTAGGATAAGCTGCATTGGCCGGAACACAAATCAAGTCGAAGAAATCAAAGGGTAAAAGCCGGAATAAAAAAAAAAAAGAGAAAGAAAGAAAAACCCCTTTTTTTTCCCCAAATTTTAAAGAGCCATATCGCCCCTTATAAGACTTTTTTAAAGAAAAAAAAGGGGTTTTCCCTACAAGTTTCCACGTGGTATAATCCTTTTTTAAAAAGACAAAAATTTTTCCCCAAAAAAATTTACGGATAACGTGACATTTCACCCCAAACAACGTACTACAATTAGCACAAACAAACGGGAAATTTACTTAGGTATTTGTTCAACAATCCCCAAAAAAATTTTGGGTTTAAAATTCCCCCTTTTGAACATTGCCTTCACGTTTGTTTTCCCTTTGTGGTCAGCAGGAGAGAGAAAGCTTCCCCAAAACAAATTTTTTCACCAACAGGTTTTCTGTCAAGGACGACCTTGGCAGTACCAAACCATTCTTGCTTTTTTTACCAACTCACACACAATCCATCACTGGCTCCGCTGGCGGGCCCTTTTTTTCCATCTTTCCCAAAGGGGTTTTTCAAAACCCCCGGAACTACCGGGTATTATTTTCAAACAACGCATTTTTACCCCCCAAAATATAATTCCCCAAATCCAGATATAACCCGGTTTCTTCAGAACTTTCAAAAAAAAATAGATTTAGGAATCACTCTGGGGCTTCGAGACCGCCTCTCACGGTCCCAAAACGGCGTTGCTACTATGAATCTTGCCTTTTAAGCCAAAAAAGAAAAAAAAAAAAAGAAGACAACTTCACCTTTAAACCTGACTTATTTTTAAGACGTCAAAATTTGAAACTTCAAAATTAAAAAAAAAAAAAACAAAGAGTTAAGGGAGGTACAAAATTTCCCAAAAAAAAAAACAATGTAAAAAACCCCCACGGTTACAAAAACAAAAACAAACATGTCAACGACCCCAAAAAAAAGAAAGGTCAATAAACAATCAAACACAAAACATTTGCAGATCAGAGCTAGTTATAAACAACATTTCAAACTATAGCCCTGCTTTCCGCATTTAAGGTATTTATGCAAAAAGGTTTTTTAAAACCCAAAAAAATTTTTATAGTTCAATTTTTGAACTGTAACAAGTGTTTTCGATTTGTATTTTAAAAAAGTTTTAAAATGCGTAAGTAGGAACCCTTTATATGGCAAAGGGGCCCGGGGAAAAAAACTTTTAGTTATCAATTTTTTAAAAGGGTTTTTGGGAAAAAGTAGATATACAACTGGCAAAGGAACGAAATTATGAAAAAAAGGGGTTTTCAACCGTCAAAAAGGAAAGCAGACTTTTTGGGGGGGCGGTGAAATTGGAGCCTGAAGGGGGGAAAGGATTGGGGGCGGGATCACATACACCGTAAGACATCCAGGTAAGGAGATATTAAAGGGGGGGAGCTCTGTATATTTATTTAAGTGGCTACAATAATTTGACAACACCCTCAAAAAATTCCGCCGAGCAACTATCAGTCAAAATTATCCCCAGTGACCTTTGAGAGTGATTTTGGGGGTTAGGGGGGTTTTCGAATTTAGTGCCCGTAAAGACTTGTGATCAGCATGTTGAAAACTATCACTATACAAAGTTTGAAAACAATTGGTTAAAACGCATTTTCCATAAGAAAAATTCCCAAGGACCTTTGAGGGTGATTTTGAGAAAATTGGGGAAGTTTTCGAGTTTTGTGACCAAAAAGACTTTTGATCAACGTGTTAGAAACTATCACTATGCAAAGTTTTAAAAAAATTGTCAAAAACTCATTTTTCATGGAAAATTGCGGGGTCCTTTGCCTTCACTTTTTAGCAATACTCAAATATGTTTTAAATTAGTTTTCTTGTTTACTTTTCAATTCAGGGATCATCCCAAATCTTTTTAATCAAAAAGTTATTTAAATTTTACGTTTTTTAGGAAAATAAAAAATAATAATAAAATTTAAAGTTTTTCTAAAAAAATATCGAAAATACGAAAAAAAATACATTTTTAATTTTTTTTACCCTTTTTTTAAAAAAAATTTAAAAAAAAAAAAAAAAAAATTAAAATCTACTAAACACATAACATAATTTTAATTATCATAACGTAGGTCAATAGGCTTTTCAAAAAAATTTTTTAAAACCAAAAAAAAATTTAGTTTTCAAAAAATTAAAAAAAATCGCCTAAAATCTTTTAAATTTTTGGGGGAAAATTAAAAAAAATTTTTTTAAGGGGTTTTTTTTGTTTTTTTCTGGCTTTTTAAAAAAAAATTTTTATTTTTGGGTATTAAAAAACAAATTTTTGATTTTAAATTTTTTAAAAAAAAATCTAGTATAAAAAAAAACAAAAAAATGTGTTTTTGAGAGAAAAAGGGATTAGACTAAGTTTAAAAACAAAATTTTTTAAATAAAAAATTTTTAAACCCTGCTATTTAATAATTACGGAATAAACTAAAACGGTGAAAACTTTTTTTAAAAAAAAAATAATAAAAAAAAAAGGTTAATTTTTAAAAAAACCGTGTTTTTTTTATATCTGTTTATGTTGATAAGACTTGATTACGTTTTAAAAAGGGTTTGCTCAGTTAAAGTAATTTTTAAAATTTTTTTAAATTTTTTTTTACAATTTTTATTTTTAAAATATCTTAAAACAAACTTCCCCCTTTTGTTACATAACCTGTATTTTTTTTAAAAAATTTTTAAAAAAGATCTGAAAAGGGGGAATTGACCCGGGTTTTAAAATTGGGGCCCCCGGGCCCAACCGAAGTATTCATCCTAGGAAACGTCAGATAATATTTTTTTTGAAATTAATTGTTACAAATAAATTTATCAAAAAACTAATATAAAGTTATTCTTTTTTTAATCTTCAAAAAAATTTTAACTTTTTTAGATTTTTTTTGAAACAATGACCAATAGTTGAAAAATACAGGGTAAGTCTGTAAGGGGGACTTCCCCCGTTTAATTATTTAAAATGGGAAAAAAATTTTTTCCAAAATATTTTGGTTTTTCTGCTCATATTTTGCGAACAACGTTATGTATACAGGGTGTATCCGAAAGTCCGTACGAGAACCAAGACAT
>JAHBCN010026577.1:0-10734 GCA_019359885.1 Listronotus oregonensis | reverse complement strand
TAGCTTTTCCTCTGCTGGTTTCATTAGTGCTCTAAAAAGGTACGTTTGAATTTATACATCATTAAAAAAAAAGTAAAGATTAAAGCCCTCAATTTTTTGTGTTTTGTTAAACTTCTAATAGACAGGAGATGAGGCAATTTCGCTGGGATTTTTTTGTCCTGCATGGTTTACCTGAAATTTTCACAGAGGGTAGGGAATGCCCAACGATCAAAGTTTATATCATGCTGCGGAGGTGAAATTTTTATTACATTTTAACTAAAAATCGATACAAAAGTAATTTTAATAAAAAATGTTCCATAAATTTTTTGTAAAACTAATATTTTCAGTTATTCGCGATTGAAAGTAAAAGTTTTTCGACGAAAAAATCGACTTTTTAATGGGTTTTCACGAATAACTTTAAAAATATGCATTTTTAAAAAAAAAAAGAAAAGCAAAATTTTTAGCTTATAAAAACTAAAAAAAATGTTATTTTATAATTTTTCTACAACCAATACAGACCGAGCTAGGCTTGTTAATGGTTAGCTTTTTTCGTCAAATGTTATTTTGAAAGATTCAAAGTCAAATAGCGGGAAAAGTTTGCATTTTTCAAGAAAAACATATAAAGTTTTTTTAATGTATATAATAAGATCTTTTTTTAAAACAAAAAATATTTTAAGCATGAAAATTGACGAGTTATAATAAAAAATAAGGTCGCCCCTACTTTTTTCTACGAAAAGATCTTTTAAAAAACAACCCCCTAATTCCCCTCTTAAATAAAATAGATCTTCCCTTCCATTCTTTTTATATAGTATTAAAATACTTTCTAGAATTTAAAAAATAAAATGCTTTAATTTAGAAAAATTGGAGCTTAAAAATGAAAAACGATTTTCCGAATTTCGTAAGAATAGCCATTTTCTTTAAAATAACTCCAACAATATGGGGATACGAAAAAATTACTAGGGTCCAATTTAGCTTTTTGATAGCAAAGCTTTTGTTAAATATATTTTTCTGTACAATAAATATTTTTCCAGATATGACCGTTTAAATCCTTCATTTACGAGCGAGCACCACCTTATTCTAGCCTTTTCAACTCATCCCATTTTAAAACTAAGGGATTAAAAGGGATTTAATTTACAAAGTCTCGTAGCTCTTAAAAAACCCTACAAAATTATTTTTAAACAAACTTTCTATCATTAAAACTAAAGGAGCTATGTTTAAAAAAACCAATCAACTTTTTTTGAAAAAGTCGAATAACTTCGGACATAATATTCTATAAAACTTATACTTTATACTTTTACCGGTATAATTTTTGTATGAAATTATACTTTCTTTTACTATTTATATCTATTATATTGGTTTATAAAATTGCAATTTGAAGGGGTGGTTTAGGTTAAAATTTCAAAAAAAATGAAATTGGTAATTTTCAGGCGTAATATTTTTAATTATTAAATCTGTCAAGCTATTAATTTTTTGAAATAACCTTTTTGTTTTAAGCTTAATAAGTTTGAATTATAAGAGAAATGAAATTGTAATTTTTAAAAAAGCATTCTAAAATTAAATATTTAAATTAATCATTTTTATGGTAAATATTTTTTTATTTAAGCTCTAACAAGGGTTGATTTTTAAGGGTTGGAATATTCTAAAATTGTATTCTAAAGCTAAAACAATCATTAATTATCTCAAACCAAATTTTAACCTCTCAGGTTTAAAATGTTATTCCATAAGTTTTGACAATTAGGGGTTTTCACCCTTAAAAAACAAACAGTCACATCACCAAAATAAAATTTAAAGTAGAGGGTTAAAGGCCCAATTCTAAATTTTTATACAAATCGATGAAGGACACAAAAATTGCGGGTTTTGCAATTTTTAGCTAATTCCGGGATATAATTTTTCAAATCGTTTTAATTTGTAAAAAAAAAAAATTTTTTTAATTTTAAGGTGGTTATTTAAAGGTTGAGTTTGGGAGTTTTTATTTTCGTAAACTTTAAAATTTTTTTTTTCTAATAAAAGCGTTTTAAATAATTCTAAAATGAAAAAACATTTTTTTAATTTCGTTATTGGGTGATTTTAAGGGTTGAAACGTTAAAATTAATTAAATTAACTCACAACTAAAAATGATTCACTCTGGTATTTAGCTATGATTTTAATTTACATAAGTCTATCTTGGTTTTTTTTTTTCCCTAAAAATAAAATGCCCACCTAACATATCTTTGATCTAGAGGGTAAAAGCAACCTAATTCCAAATTTTCATAAAAACTGTACAAAAAAATCCGGAGGTCAAACAGCTTTTTTCTCCCCATCTACTGTACTATAATAATTTTTTAAATATCTAATGAGTAATTCCGTTTAAAGTCGTCCAGGGTTGGTTGTTTGACCGTTTTTAAAAATAATGAAACTTTAAAGTTTTAAAAACGTTTAGTTTTTAATGTCACGTACGAAATTACGCCAAAAAAGCGATAATAAAATACCAATATTTTTGTCAAAATTCTAACAATTCTAATTTTAATTATTATTTTATTTTTAGGTGATTTTGTTTATTTTATTTTTATCTTAAAAATGTGGACGGACTTGCCACCAAAACGTAAATTAGTTTTTTAAATTTTTTGTTTTTTTTAAGTTTTCTTTAATCTTTTCGGCAATCTCAAATTTAAAGGTCAATAGAACTTGAGGCAGTCTTTGTCAGGGTTATCCAACGAGGACCGACAGGACTTTTTTTATTTTACCTTTACTTTTTAAAAAAAAGTGAAAAATCTTATAATTTTGCCGCCGAATCAAAAAATGATTAACGTAAAATAATTGAACATCAAATAAAACCGCTGGGATTTTTTGAATCTTTTTAAAGGGTCCATATTTTTTTGATTATCCGATTCCTCGTATTTTTTAATCTAAAATGTATTTTTTAAATTAAAATAGTCCATTTTCTGCACTTTAAAACAAAAAATTTTCTCACCGTTCATTAACACCTAAAATATTGATACGGATACCTGTTCACTCTCTAACGGTGGTGTCATTAAAACAATAAAAAAATAAAATTTAAAAGTTTTTTTTTTTTTCATGATTAGAAAAAATAATGTTGAAAAATAAATATTATTAAAAGAGTCTAAAATTTTAATAAATAGATACAATTCAAATTTAAAACTCTATTTTAGAATGATACAAAACAAATATAAAACAATTAACATATAAAAAAATTGAAAAAACTTAAAATAAACTTGAACACCAAACATCTTAATAATAAAATGTTGATTGTCCTCCGTTGTTTTCGAAATGGACCATCCCCCTTTTTGGTCTTTCCAGAAAGTCCCTTATTATTGTAATCCTGGTTAAGTCATTCACAATTTTTGTAGCTTATCGTTTTTTACTGGGCCGTCGATAAACCATTTTTAAATTCCATAAAAATGTATCCATTGGTTTTTTAAGCTATTGGGGGCCAAGGGAAAGTGTTCCGTTCGGTCAATCCACTCGTTCAAATTTTATCCACTTCTCAAACGGCATGAGGGTGGGCGCCATCCTGCTGCCAAATAATTTTTGAGTTTGTTGGCAATCCTTCCAAAGGTCCTCATTCGTTTTGAAGAAACTGAAGGTATCTTTGGCCTGTTAAAAACCCGATAAAATCGATCCAATAATTTGATTTCCTAACACCCACAAATTTAACGAGTTCCTGCCTTAAAACTTTTTTTTATTTTATGAGGGTTACACTGCCCGGTAATTTTATTTATCCGGTTTTTTCCATGTTGAAAATGACGCTTCATCAGTCCATGATATTTTATTGTAAAGTTATTGTCCTTTCTTTCTCTCATCACATCAAAGCAACAAATCGGAAACAAATTTTTTTTTTTTTGATTAAATGAAGGAAGGATACTGGGTTTGGCCATACTTTATTTTACGCCTGCGGAATAAATCATCGTTTATCCTAAAATATTGCAATTTCAATTTCTTTGTTTTGTCTTTTTATTTTCTTCGCCTTCTTTTAATGTTTTGTTTCTTCAAAAGAGTCAATTCTTAGAATTGTATCCACTGAAATGCGTCTCTGGAAACTCTGGAAAAATCTTCTTTGCGTTTCTCGAGCATTTTTCCACTTTTGTAATAAATTTTACAATGTTGCGGTCTTCTAATGAAATTTTTTTTTTAACGTTATATGTTCCTAATTTATGAAAAATATAAACAACTTTTAAACTTTATTTTTTAGTTTTGAATGACACTCCGTTAAAGTGAACGGTATCCTATCAATACGGTGTTAATGACGCAGTCCACGAAAATTTTTCGTTTAAACTGGCAGAAAAAAGACCATTTTGAATTAAAAAATATCATTTTAGATTAAAAGTTATACGAGGAATCGGATAATCACATAAAAAATAGGCATTCCCAAAAAAATATTATAATGAGCTCGCAGTTTTTTTGATGTTCAATTATTTTCATTTCATTTTTCGGATTGGAAGAAAAAATTATAAATTGTTTTTCCTTTTTTTTTTAAAGTACGGTAGATCAAAAAAGCGGCCTGTTGTCCTCGGATAACCCTGTACAGCGAAACCAAGACTAAAAGTGTCCCATTGGGTAAAGTTTTTTTGGGTATACCCATTGAGGAATTTTTAATTAATGAACTTGGCACAACAATACCCAACCTATTTAAAATGTGTGTTTAAAATAGTGATAATAAAAAGTATAAATAAAATAAAACTGTTTATTTTACTTCATTTATAAGTTAAGTATAAAAAATGAAAAAGGATGTAAGTATCAAAAAATAAAAAATACTTTTTTATTAAATGGCTTGTATAAGCTAAGCGTAATAAAAAGAGAAAAGTTGTAAATGCCAGAAAAATTCCTACTAGTTTTAAAAGCAGTTTAAAGATAGCAGCAAATTAATATAATAATCAAATATTAAAGACATATTTATTTGAATACTGAAAATTTTATTTTGTGGCACTTACATCCTTTCCCATTTTTTGTACACAATTAGAGTTAACTTACCTACTTTGTTATGATCAGTGTAATGGTTTGTTGGAGCATATTTACCTAAAACAAAAAATAAATATAATTTTTATTAAAATACTCATATTTAATTTTTTACCTAAATTTCAGTGACATAATCCAGGTAAAATTTTAGCCGGGCAATATTAAGAAAGGAGTGGGGTGCACGTTTTGAGTGTTATTTACAAAGTATTACATCAATAAAAACTACTTTGGATTTATGGTATATATGCTTGCAGCTCCACTATTTTTCGATTAAATTAAAAAAAAACGACCGTTACCATCATCATTTGATAAAATACTTAAAGACACCTTTAATTAAAGTTTGTAAAAATTTTCAGCATCGGTACATGTTAACTTTAAAAAGTCTGTCTCTCAAATTTTTCGTTTAAAAAAAATCGCCAAACTTTATAAAACCTATTTACACTTTACTTTTTATATTCAAGTAAACGTAAAGTGTTTTGTAGCCTAAAATGTTTAAAAATATACAATTTACACTGGGTTAGAATTTGACGGTAATCCATGAAACACTACCTAAGCGATCGCAAGTGAAAGTGAAAATTTTATTTTATTTTATTTTATTTTGTTTTGTGGCCTCGGGCTCTGTCCATTTAGCCATGATTATGTGAAGATTATTTATAAAATCATTCTTTTTCTTAATTTCATATAGAAAATTTTATAAAATCACTTAATTAAAAGAAAGTCATTTTAGTGTTTGCATGTTCTAACACTTGATGCTGTAAGTCTGTTTTATTAAATGAGAATAATTGTTCTAACCGGTTTATTTTATATAATAGGTCTTTCCATTTCCAGAGCTTTTTTAGGGGTGATAAAGTATATGGTGGGGACAGCTGAATCGATTGCAGCGCTTGCTGTGGTCAAATTTTTCGATAAATCATGCTTGATTCAAATAATAAAAACTATTAGATAAAAATAATAAAAATTGTGCATGATAGTTATTGTGTGCTTAAATGTCAAAATACTGGCAGAAATAGTTACTGCAAATTTTATACATTTCCAACTGCTAGTTGGAAATTAGAAAAAAAGTCAAAATGGATAAATGCAGTTTAAAGAAAAAAGTAAGTAGCCGAATGACGTTCGGGTTTTGAGGTTGGGCGAACTTTCAAATTTGACGTGAAAAAAGAAAAACTTATCGTTTCTTGCCGTGTACCGTTTGTTCCTGCCTTTTCCTGAAGATTTTTTTAATGATTTGCGAGTTTTAAAAAGAAAAAGTTTCTTTTTAATAGACTAAGTAGTGTCTGTGTAGTCTTGTAATTGTGAATAGAGAAAATGGCTATAAAGCCTTCAAGTAAGTAAAGTATACAGGGTGTTAATTAATTGAGTGCCGATAATACAGGGTGTGAATACTTGGGAGATTTTAAATAGAAAAGTTTATATTGACATATGTCCTAAACCTCTTAGTTTTAAGCTACAGGGTGTAAATATTTTAAGAAAAAAGTGAGTTTTTCATCATAATTGGTTATCATTCTTAGATATTTTTAATTAAATTTTGTACATATCTTTTCCTCATTAAATAGCATTTTTTGACGTAAAAGATTTTTTTAAATTTTTACCAGTGACGTCTGTACGGGGTTTGATCTGAAAATTTTTAAAGAAAAGAATGTAATGTCACTTATTTTTCTAAAGACCAAAACTATTTTTGAAATCCCCATTTATTTTGGAGCAAATTTGGCTCTTAGACTTACTTTCGTACGACGTACCGTTTTCGCGTAAAAAAATAAAAACCAAAAATTTTTTTTTCTTTAGTTTATTGCGACTGTTTTTGGTATTTTGTTAAAATGTAGTTGGCACCCACTATGAGTGGAAACATTTTTTTTTTGGGATAAAAATTAAAGTGTACGTCCCTGATTTTTTACAATTTTGTTTTAAGAAGAGATTTATTAAGTAAAACGATTAATTCAAAATCTTAAACTATGGCGCTTTTCCATTACCCAGCCTACCAACTACTTTTATTTCATTGGTTTTAAGACGGCATTTAATGTGCTTATCGTTTTTTTTTTCAAATATTCAATATCATGCCTACGCGAACATCACTGGTGAAAATAGAAAATTTAGTTTTTGTACCACAAAAAGTGTGACAACCAAGTTTTAACAAAATACCAAACAGTTGCAATGAACAAAAATTTTTTTGATTTTTATTTTTTTATACGAAAACGGTACGTTGCACTAAAGTAAGTCTAGGAACAAAATTTGCTTTAAAATAAATGGGGATTTCAAAAATAGTTTTGGTTTTTAGAAAAATCAGTGACGTATCATTTTTTTCTTTAAAAATTTTCAGTTCAAACCCCGTACGGACGTCACTGGTGAAAATTAAAAAAAATCTTTTACGTCAAAAAATGCTACTAAGTGATGAAAAGATGTGTACAAAATTTCATAAAAATACCTAAGAGTGATAACAAATTATGATGAAAAACTTACTTTTTTTCTAAAATATTAACACCCTGTAGCTTAGAAACTAAGAGGTTTAGGACATATGTTGATATAAAGTTTTCTCCTTAAAATTACCCGAGGATTCACACCCTGTATTATCGGCACTCAATTAATTAACACCCTGTATATTAGTGTTAAGTATATTGAAAAAGCGCTAGAATCGTAAGTTTGTCAGGTGATTTTTCACTTATCGGACGATTTTTGTCCAAGGTTAATAAAAAAAGCTATTTATCAATTAGAAATAAATTTTTATTTTTAAAGTTTTTAAAAATATATTTAATATGCTTCATTTTTAAATATATTTTTTTATTTTTTATACCATTATTTGAAAATTTTTTAACGTCATTGCATTAAAAAAATTTCCTTATTCCCCAATAATAAGGTCCACTTCATTTACAAAAAAACCCAAGAACTTTTTTTTTACACTTTTTATACTTATTTTTCAGCTTTAAAATTGTTTATTACCATTGATTTTATTTCTTTTACAGTGCTAAACAGGTTTATATATATATATATATATATATTGTTTAAAAAAATAAATAAATATTATAGGTAATCTTACACCCTCCCATGGATTAATCAGTTTAATGAAGCCATCAGATGCCGTTTTATGGGCCCGGTGCCAATACATATACCAGTCAAATAACCTAATGTCATTTATGACAAAACGTCAAAAAAGAAAAAAAGCATCAAATTTTCCCTAATTTTTTTAGAAAAAAAATTTTTTAAAAATTTAAAAATTAAATTTTTTTTTTTATTTTTTTCTTACAACGGGGGGCCCTTGCCACCGAAACGTAGATTAATATTTGTGATTTTTTGGGTTTTTTGGAGGTTTTCTTCTTTTTTGTTGCAGGCGATCTGCAAGTTCATAGGGGCAAATGGGGCTGGACAGGATCAGCTCGTATACCCCGGGACCTGGACCGAAGAGGGCACATTTTCCAAAAAGTTGTAAGGCGAGTATCCCAAATTAAACAAACTAAAAGAAGTAATTGGACTTTTTTTAAATGTCTAAAAAATTTACCAGCCTACGAATATCTAGCTACCATTACTGAATATAAAAATATGTTTTTCAATATTAAATCCCTACTGATATTTTTCGGGTGTGATTTTATACGTATTTGCTTTTAGGCAAAACGCGTTTGCGTCTCCTAAATCGAAAATAAACTTATTTTACAGGAGATGTTTTTATACACAGTTGAAAACGGTTTGTTCTGCTTTTTTCATGCAATACAGCGAAACATGTAAACTGAAGTTAAAGGGATGGTCCAGGCGGGATATGTGAAATTACGGAGGGTTTTGAACATTTTCAGAGGGCAAATGGATTTTTGCGAAAATGGTCCCTAATGACTTGAGGAACAATAATATTAATTTTTTCCTTACAGAAAAGTGTAACTTAAAACAATCAGGCTATAACTCGACAAATTTTAATTGTAAAAGAAAACTTTATAGATCAAAAAAGCGTCGTAATTAAAAATTACGTAATATCCTATCTTGGGTTAGAGATGATAAAAAAATTATATTGCTTTTTTTCAGCAATATACAAATAAAAATGTATTTTTGATTTTTTGAGACCCTATTGTTTACACCTACGCCACTTATATTCTGGACAAAAAAACTTTTTAATGTGTTAAAATACCACAAAAAATCCAGGCCAATCGATCGGTTAGTTTTTCCACAGTAATTTAAACTTCGTCCAAAAGTTTTATTTTTAAAAGACTTTCCACGTTTCAAAAAAGTTGTTTAAATGAAGCGCTTATTTTTTAATGCATACTAGAGCACTTAAGCTTTCAAATTGCATCGGAATTTTTAAAATCGGTTAATTTGGCGGGGCTTTTAAAAATTGTCTATTTATTTGGCTTATTAACAAATTAAATTACGGACTAAAAAAAAAATTTTACCACAAAAAAAATACCATTTTTGCATCAGCTGCTTCGTTTTACTGAGTACTTTCCAGGCTTTTATTCAAATTTCTTCGTAAATAAAATAATAATTAAAACAACGAAAACAAAAATGTTTAAAAACCATAAAATTTCTGAAAAATGGTGGTGAGTAGTTCGGTCAAATTAGACCAAAAAATAAGAGTAAAAGTACATAAATTTACATCAAGCTGAAAGTGAGTTAAATTGTTTAAAACATACATAATTAAGAATAACATTTCAAAATTCCCCATCGCTGGGGTACGTGGAAAAAAATTGACTCGAGATCAAAGGTGAAAAAAATGAGTTTTTCACGATTTTCTTTAAAACGGTAAGTTGTATCGTAAAATTACCTTAGACAAAAGTTGTAGATCATAAAATTATCTATAAAAAATTTATCCATAATTTTTTTTTTAAAGTCACCTGGGATATCGATTCAAAAAGTTGTAAGCGTCATTGTATACACACGTTTCCACGCCACCTCTGAGGTAGTGTACTTAGCGCGTTTTTTTTTAACGTGGTTTCTCCGGTCGACCTATTCCACAGGTCTTATGTGATTCTGTTTAATTGGAAACTATTGTATAATAACAGATATTCGCAAGGGTTGGAATTAATAAAAGCGATGGAAAATAAAAAACACTAGATAAATTTATTCGTCCGATTCATAATCTTCAATTACTTCTTCTTCTTCTTTTTCTTGATCTTCTTTTTCTTCTTGATCTCCTTTTTGTTTCCTGGGTCTAAGTGAATTGCGTCAATAGCGAGAATCCCCGTCTGTTCGTCGTATCAAACGAATCCTCTGCTTGGTGATTCAACATTGAGCACGACCGGCCTTGACAATTCGTGCTTGCTAAGAACAAAACAGTCCAACTTTTTTAAAACCCTTTTAACCCCCCATCCCTTTTTACAGTTGCAAAAAAATTTTTCTAGTAGTTTTTCCGGGAGGAGAAGAAAATCAAAGGTTCTTGCTTCCCCCCAAACCCAAATTCCCCCAATCTTTTTTGGGTCTAGCTAAAAAGCTACACTTAACCCCGAACATCACCATTTTTAATTTGTAACATAGACTTCACATTTTGGGCTAACATACCCATGTTTTTTACTGAAAAAATTTAAAATTAAATTATTTGGGGTTTAATTCATTATTGGTAAAAAAAACTGCATTAAAATTAAAAAAAGTAAATTTGGAGAAAAAATTTTTAATTTAACCCCTTTAAGAAACAAAAAAAAAAAAAGGGTGTGTACATAAAAAAATTAAAAAAAAAAAAACAGAAAATAAGAAAAATTCTTAATAGATAATGACATATTTTAAAAAATATCAATCAAATAAAAAATACAGTTTTCGTGAACAATTGTTTTATGTAACCCCTTTTCAAATAATTCGTTTCTAAATTTTCGTTCGCCCTTCACGAAAGTTTGGCCC
>JAHBCN010026576.1:0-10667 GCA_019359885.1 Listronotus oregonensis | reverse complement strand
TTAATTTAGTTTAAAATGGAGGGTTTTTCCGCACAAAACACAAAAAGAAAGGGGGAATATGTTCAAAATGTTTTCAAGGACTTCCCAGGACCAAATTACCCCAAAAAATTTTGGCCAGCAAAGGTCTCCTGACTTTCGTCAAACATTTTTTCCCCCTTGGGGGGTCATATAAAAATGTTATTTATAAAATTTTTGAGTTATCAAAATTTAGAAAAATTTAAATTTTTTCAATTGAGGGGGGGGACTATCGGCATTTCAATTCATAATGTAAGAACTGAATTTTATAGCCGTTTGGGATTTGTTAGCAGTAAACGGAGGTTTTTTTGGAAAAAATTTTAAAAAATTTGGGCTTTTAGTTTAATTTTTGGGGTTTTTAAAAAACTTTTTTTTAGATATTTTTAATGTGTTTTTAAAACCCCTATGGAATTGTTCCATTTTTAAAAATCTCATTATGTAGTTCAATGTAATTACTTGTATTTATTAAATGATTACAACCATTTTTTTTTAATATTAAAACTTTTAAAAAAAATTTTAAAATAAAAGTAACACAATTAAAAAAAAAATTTTATTTATTATGGTGGATTCATTAAGGTATGTAGCAGGTATGCAACGATTTTACAAATGCACCACCCGGTATCTCAAAATAAACCGGTCTGAGGGGGGGGGCCCCAAAAATTTAAGCCCCGCCAAGGGGGGGAAATCCTAGATACGGCCCTGCCCCCAAATTAAATATTATCGAAAATGTTGTTGCGGGCAATACTAGGGGTGTTTTGGTAAGGTTTTTTTTTTCTTTATGATATTCAGAAAGGCATCTGAAAATCACACATGAAAATAGTATCCTAATAGATAAACATATTATATGAACGTTATCAGTGCAGATGGATATGAAACCCCCCAAAAAGAAAGTTACCCCCAAAACCCTCATTGTGACACTGTGGTAGAGGTGGGACAAGGATGTCCTTGGGGCGGAGTACCTCCCTTTCGGGGGAAACCCCTGGGGAAAATAAATTACTAACTCGTCTTAACAATGAGTGATTTTACGTTCAGGGACATGCTGACGATGTGATAATATCCGTGCAATTGAAATACTACCAGTGAAACCAAGGCAAAAAAGGGAAAAATTTTAAAAAAAAATAGGTAACGTTTTTCCTGGTGTTCCCGTATCTCGGGAACCCATCACATAGCTTTCGGAAAAAAATATTCATAGAAAATGGGCCCCAAAAATGCTGGTACGACAAATTTTTTCCGCGGGGGGGTAAAAAAAAACAAATTTTTTAACAATACCCCTTTTAAATTTTTGGGGGTTATGTTTTTTAAAATTTTGGGAAATTTTTTTTTTAAGCTTTCCCAAATAGTCAAATATAAAAGGAAGGAGGAGGGGGTGCATTTGGAAAAAAAAAAATAAACCTATTTCGGCAACCAATTTTGATAAACTAGTTTAAAAAAGCTTTTACCAGGGGTTAACATAAAATATTGGTATAATAAAAATTTTTTTTTTTTGTCTCCAGAGATTTTTGGGCAAGTTATAGATTTTTTTATTTTTTTTGAAAAATTTAAATCAATGGTATTATTATTAAAAGCCCCTTAAAAAGAGCATAAAAAAAAAAAGAAACTGGTGTAAACCCCGATATTTTTTTGTTCCAGATTCCGAAAAAACCCCCCCTTACTTTATATCCTTTTTTTTTTTAAGCTGTCAAAAAAACAACGCGGCGTTTTTATCAGGGCCGTTGTCAAAAAACAAGAAAACAGATACGTCAAAAAAGACAAGTGCATTGTTTTTTAAAAACCCGATAATTTTAAATTTAGTTTTGGGGGTTTTTCGCAGTTCATTTATTTTTATTATAAGAGGTTGTTAATCGTTATTAAGTTTTTAAAATTTAAAATTTTTTCCCCCAAAACCAAGGCATACGATATGTTCGCCGTTTATTACGAAAGACGGCATTTTAATAAAAAAGCGTTTACACGTTTGACAACCCGTTTAAGAGAAACCCCAAATGTGCATCCTATTTCAGCACAATGAAGATACAATTAGCCAAAGCCCGTAGATAATAATGAGCTATTATTATACACAAGCCGTGTAATTACGAAAGATGTTAATAAATTGATAATAAACAAATAATAAAAATATCTTTGATATTATTTAATATTCGCGGAAAAGCAAATGGTTTTTGTTGTCATGGCATTCTCGATAAAAACACCGCGTTGTTTATCTGACAGCTTAAAAAAAAGGGGGAAAAGGGGGCGGAAAAAAAAGCAGTTTTTTTTCAATAACTCGAGAACTAATTAAGATATCGAATTTCGGTTTTCACCCGTTTCTTTATATTTTTTTTTTTTTTTTAATGGGTTTATAATAATAATAATAATAATAATACCATTGTATTTAAATTTTTCAAAAAAAATGACAAAATCTACAACTTTAACACAATCAGTCCCTTGAGATATATTATAACAAAAAAATTAATTTATTATACCAATATTTAATCTTAAGCCCTGGTAAAAACTCTTTCAAACGAAACCTAGTTTATCAAAATCAGTTAAGCCAAAGCAAAGTTATTCAATTTTTTTAATGTTCATTCGCTCCTCGTCCCTCCTTATATTTGACAGGTTAGGGAAAAACGCTTAAAAGAAAAAAAATCCTTATTTTACATAGTTTGTGAGATAACTATCAACGACATAAGTTAATATGGCATATTTTTAAATATTCCGTGTTTTTAATTTTGTTTTTTTGTTTTTTTTCCCCCTGGGGGCAGAACTAGAAACTTGACAAGAAGCATTGAAACTTTTTTTAGCTAAAGGTCTGTTATGATACCTAATTTGTAATAAACACGGTAATACTTAGTCTTTTGCATTTTCCCTATTTTCAATACTTATACTGAGCTACATTCCTCATGTAAAATACCTATATCCAAAGCTGGACCCTAAATTAACCTAAAACCAATAAATAACAACAAATCTAAACAAAGCAAAAATGTGTCTTATGAGATGCAGGAGCATGTTTGCTCAAATCTGGGGGGGGGAGAGTTATACAAAAGATTATGCTTTGCAATGAATATTATCGACAAATAGCTTTTGGACTTAGATCAAATTACATAACAGCTGTCTATATTGACAAACCATGAAAAGGGTTTGGTTCAACATAGGGGCTTAAAACTTTTCGGGGCCCCTAGTTTGGTACACCGATGGTTCAAAAACTGATGGTGGAGTGGTGCTGGTGTTTTTGCGCATACATACAGCTTTTCATCAGGCAAGTAAGTCACAGTATACCAGGTGAAAATTTCGGCTATTCAAGCATGTGTTCAAGAGAATGCGAGAAGAGGATATCACAACCAAAACATGTATTCTCTGAGACAGTCAGGCTGCCCTAGAAGCTTTGAATTTTTATCGTTTATATCAAAAATCAAATTGAAGTGCCAGAACGACCTAAAAAAACTTGCCGTCAGGAACAACAGGAAAGATTTCCTTCGGGTGGAGACACGGAAATAAAAGGTAATGCAAAAGCAGATGAATTAGGATGAGTCAGTTCATCAAATTTAAAACCCATAACAATTTGCAAATAAACCCTAGATAGATGGTCCCAAAAACTTATCTGGATCATTGACATGCATCACCTGGTTAAAGACCTGCGAAGGCAACGCTGAGCGATCCTCCAAGAAGGTGATGTCCCCCGTTCAATAAGTCAGTGGGCTGTAGTGCAAATATGGGCACGCGACCAACCCCACTTAAACCAACCATATTAGCTTATTGAGCTTTCTTTTCTTGTTGTAGAATACCGTTACTTCCAAATTAGGTCTAATATATTTTAACCAAAATATTAAAGTGGTTTTCCGCTATTTATTTTTCCAAACACCAAGGTTGCGGTAGTATATTATGTCTGCAGCTGTTTCCTTCTCCTCCCCGCAAAGGCTACATGTTGTGGGATCAACGTATATGCCTATTTTTGGCAAGTGCTTCATGAGATCACACTGACCGTCAGTAGTCCTACTACCTGCCTTATTTGAGTGCGCCTCAGAAGGAGGTAGTCCAAGGGATGGAGCCGAGATTTGGCCGTCATCGGTGACATGAATTTTTTTTATTGCAATGTATTTATTTAATGCCAATATTTACAGTTTCTTGTAGGCGGACATCCGGACAAATATGTCAGGTAAGTAGGTATTTATAAAGTCAAACAAAATATCAAAAGGCGAACACCTGTGGGTAAGGGGGTGGCGGAGAGAGGTAAAAATTTGTGCGAAACTTCATCATCAGTGATATGTCTGTCTTTTTAACCACTCATTATGGAACCCGTAAGGAGTCTAAATCTAAAGGGGCAGACTTTTTTCATTCATCTAATAATCTCAACTCTGAGATTGCGGAATAAACGGCCTTGTTTATTAAGGACTTTTGTTAACAACTTTGTTTGTTAAATAACTAATACAAAGTTACTGTTTAGAAATATATCGTTTTATCGATTCCAAGGGTTTTTTAAAAAAAAATCACTCATAATGCGTCCAGTTTCAGATTTTTTATTAAATTGTTAGGTTTTACTTATTACTTTATAAATTTGTAACATGTAAAAAAAATGCTGGCTAAATATACTTATAAAAAAAAGTAATTTGTTGGGGGTCAAAAATCACAAGTACAGATACTAAAACTATTTAAAACATGGGTACTAAAATTAAATATCTTTTTTAATGGCAGGTATGTAGAAATTAAATTACTAGACACTTTTGCTGCTGATAAAGGGTATACAATATTGAAAATTGTTGCTACAAGAAAAAATGTAATTTTTTACTTTTAAAAGGCCTTTTTTGGTTTTTTATTTTAAATGTATTAAAACCAAATTTTTTTAAAAAATATTCTATTTTTAATCGAAAAAAAACAAAAATAATTTTTTTAAATTTGAAAAATTATTAAAAATAAAATATGGGTTTCATCAATAAAGTTGTCTTTTCAAAAGATTTAAAAAATGTCACGGAAATATGGGCATTCAAATCTAAAAAATACTTTTTAATTTTCGGACGCAGTGGCAAGGAAAAATTTAGTCTTAAATTTAATAGAAAATAAATTTTATTTTTCGGCTTTGGATGCTTTTATTTTGGAACCAATAAAGGTAGACCTATTAGATGTTGTGCCTTTTTAATATTTAAAAGACAATTTTACTACCGTTACAACATACAGGGTATTCCATTTTAAAAATGCTGTTTTTCTATTATATTTAATATATCGATGCCCATATTTTCGAAAGTAATATTTATATTTAATATTTTCTAAAAGCTCTTTAAAATATCTAATAGCGATACAATATATAGGGTGTTATGTTTAAAAAATGCTGTTTTAACCTTAAAAACGCGATTGACAATTTTTTTGGGGGATACTATTTTTTAACTCAAACGAATAAAAATTTTTTTTTTGAAATTTTTAAAAAAAGTGTTTTTTGTGGTCATATCCTTTTAATTTACTATAAATAGACAATATTCATTTGCCGACATTTGTCTGTTTTTATAAATTCTAGGATTACTTCTAATTGCAAAAATTTTCACAACAATGAAGAAGACATCAATGGCTAAAGGAAAAACTAGTAGAAAATTTATTTTTATAAATTTATTTTAACAAAAAACACTTTAAATTAAAAACAAATTGGATTTTTCCTGTTTTTTTAACTAAAATATGGGCATGTTTGATGTGCTTATCACTGATCTTTGTTGTACAACATTAGGTAAAACAGGGTACAGATGTAAATACTCGTCAATTTTGAGTATAATCGTTTATTTCTAATACCAACATTGCACATATTATCTAAGTAATGATCTAGCATATATTGGTAAGTTTTAATTATAGTAATTTATTAGATTTTTCTTCAAATAAACAGTATAGTACAACAATATTTCTGAATACTAATACTGATGTTTCATAACGCGACTTTGCGTAACGTTATTGTTAGAAATTAAAAAAATGTTTGCCCTTTAAATTTTGTAATTTTTTTGGGGAATTTAATTATAGATATTATCACAGTTTAAATACCATTTAAACTAGATAATAACTAAAATAATTTAAATAATATGCTTATCTAATTGTCAACATATTTTGATTAACTGATTATCTAACCTTTGTTACTTTGCAACATATAGATCGTCAGCCCATTGAAGACAAAAGCTACCAATCTCCAAATTCCCTTTTTTAAATAGTAAATATTGGCAATGCAAATTTAACTAAAGGGGGGGTTTGCCCCGCGAATAGGTCCCGCATGTTCAAATTTTGGAATTTTAAAAATAAAATTTGAAAGACATCTTGATGACACATCCTGTATCCTGTATATTCAAAAGTCAATGATTACAAATTGTAATTGCAAAAAAAAAGTTCTGAAATTTATTTAAAATCGGTATTTAAAAAAATGGTGATGTCAAATTTTAAGCTGTCATTAAGTTCCGCTAAATAGCAAAACTTATTTTGTTAGCAATGACATCTTACGATATTGAGGGTGTTCAATATATTGGGTGTGCATTAAAATTTTGGGTTTTTTTTCTTATCGGGCGATTTTATTGAAATTAAGAATACATGGGTTTTTGGGGGGGCTGATTTTGAAGGACACTTCTATTTTTGAATTTATATCACCTTTTTCCGGGGTTAACCTCAAAAAGTCAAACTTTTCTAAAATGCCTCCTTCTTAAAACTGGTGACGGCCAAACTAAATGATTTTATGGTAAAACATTTATTATTTACTAGGATACATTTATTTTTATGTTTCTTTAGTCGTTATTTTTAACAAAAAACAGCACCAAAATAAAATCTTTGTACTTGTAAAAAATCGACAAAACTATATTGAAATTTTTAAGCAGTGGTACAACTTGAAACACATTTTTGTAAGGGAACCATGTAACATATTGTGCACCGCATAACTAACAGGCAGTCCGATCTGTCCCTGGCGGCGCCTTTGATATTTTTAAGCACAAAGTACGAAAGGAATGATTACAATTTTAATGAAGAAGACAGATCATATCTCAGCAAAACGTTGGCTAAACCTGCGCGAAAAAATGACCGAACTTTCCGCCAATTTATGAAATCATGCTGCTTTTTGTTAGTTATACCAAAGACAATTGTAGTTACCACTATAGACACACAGAACAATGTAAATTTTTTTAATAGGTTTGGACGCTCGCTTGGTGAGATTCCCCTTAGCGAGCGTCCATCGAGAGAATATACGTGCACACGCTGCTGTATAAACGAACACTGTTGCCAAACCAATAAAAAATAACAAAAAGGGAAAATTTTTATGTCGAAAATAGGTTTTAAATTTATATTGTTTTAAAATTTTAATCTTATTTTTTAATTTTTTTTTTTTTTAAATAATAAAATTTTAATTATTTAAACTTGTACGTGGGGGAATTTTTTTCCTAAAATATAATACCTAGTATAAGAATACACGTTTTTAAACATGATTTCAAATTTTTACAAATTCATTTTTTTTATTATAAGACATCCCTTCATAACAAGAAATGTTTGTATAGGCTTACCTAAATTTATTTAATTTTTTTTATAAATAAAATCCAAATAAACGCATGTATTTTTAGTTCATTGCTATTTGCAAATAAAGTAAGAATTATTATTATAATGAAATTGTGGCCATCAAAGAAGCAAAAAACGGCTTTTTTTTGGAGTTAAAAAAAAAAATTTTTTTGTTTAATTCATAGCATATCAAAATTCCCTTTTTGTGCATTATAATTTGTTTTTTTTTTTCCCTGTGGTAATTAAAATTTGTATTCTTGTTAAAATGGGGGGAAATTTTTGTCAATATTAATGACTGCCGAGTGAGTCGAAGAGCAGATAAAGTTAGGCTTTTTCGTTTTCCCTACAAGAATAGTACACTATGTAAGCAATTAATTATAAACTGTAAAAATTATTTATCTATGTATATTAAAATTATTTAGACTAATAAATACCTTATAATTATATGATCGACACCTAAAATTAAATCGGTGTTTAGAAAAAACCTTTTGATAGATATTAATTCAAATATTTGATTTTAAAAAGGGGTCCCCGCAAAAATCTTTTTAAAACCCCGCCTGTTTTTTCACATTTATTCATTTAGGAAGAGCATTTTTTTTCGTTTTTTGAAATTTTTTTAAAAATCTTTTTGTTTAGGGATTGGAAAGATGCTAAATATAAAAAAATTGCAAAAATACAGTGGTATTGAAAGTTATTCTCACTGCAATTTTTGTTTCAAATGGACCCTGAAAAAATTAAATAATATTTTTTCCATTCCCCGAAAGTTGTAAATAACCCCCCCATAAACTATGTGGGGGTTTAATCCCCCCTAAAATATATAAAATCATGTACAATTTAAAAAAAATTTAAAAAAATCATTTTTTTTAACATGTCTAATAAAAAATAAATTTTATGATAAGTAAAAAACCAAAAGGGTAAAATACTTTTATCAGTAAGAAAAAATGAATGAAGTCCCATTTTTAAAAAAATTTTGGCTTCTTTTTTTTTTGATCCAAGAAAAAAAAGAAGGTGTACATGAATTTTTTTGGACCACTTTCAAAAAAACCCTAAAGGGGGGGTAAATTCACCCCCAAAAAAATTAAGAAAATATATGTTATATTTAAGATATTAAAAAAACATCCAAATTTTTTTTTTAATTTTTAAAAAAGTTTTATGATTCTATACTTTAAAGGGGGGATGAATTTCCCCCCCCTTAAAAACCCTCCCCGTTAAAAGAAATAAACTAAAAAAACCAAAATGGCCTATTTGCAAAAGGGGTAACATTTTATTCAATTTTTTTTGATAATGGGGGTTTTTTACCCTTAATTTTAGGATTGGTTTATCATCAAAACTTACTCTAAACTATCCATCATATTTTAGATATCCTAAAACATGTAAATATTTTTTTTACAATTGTTAAGTTGTATATGATTTTCTATATTTAGGTGATGAATATACCCCCGGGGCTGGTTTTGGGGTTTAAAGTAAACTAGAAAAAAATAGTTACACCTGATTTATCTGCTTGGATCAAAAAAATCCCCAATAAGACTTTTTCTTGAAAAAGCTAACATTTTTTTTAATTTTTCCATTGATAAGGTTAGCTTCACCCTTAGAATAGGGTAGTTGATTATCATTTTAAAATTTATTTCTTATTAGACATGTCCTAAAAAAACCCATGTTTTGCAATTTTTTAAAAATTTTATACGAATTTCTAGTAATTTGTTTTATATGCCCCGTATAAAGGGGAAAAAATTTTTTTATCAATTTTTTGGGTTTAACAAAAAAAAATAAAAAACTTTTTTATCGAAAAAAAATTTAAATTTTTGATTTTTTTTTCTTTATTTTCGATAAACTTAAAAAAAAAAAAATTTTTTAAATTAAAAAAAAAATATTTATGTTGATTTTTTTATCCCAAAAAAAGGGGATTTTAAACAATTACCAAAAAATTTTGAATAAATAATTGTCTTTTATATTGTTCTTAATAAATAGGTTTTGCGTAATATTTAAAAACTATACAATTTAGACCCAGCAACCCCCTTTACTACGTAAATAAAGTTTTATAATAAAAGTACAATAAATATAAAAAGAGCTGATGTGAGATTTTTTTTTTAAATGTATAAGATTGCTTAGAAGTCTGCTCTTTTTTTAAAAAATTATAGGGGCCCGTAATTTGATTTATATTATTGTTAATGATTTTTAAATATTTTAAATTTTTTTCCCTTTCCCCTTGGGGTCACTTGCCCCAAACCTTTTGAAAATTTTAGTTCCATTCAGGACTTTTGAAACACTCTGTTATTACATTTCATATTAAAGGGGGCCCAATTGCACAATTATTACCTTTTTTTTTTCATAAAAAAGTTTAACCAAAATTTTTTAAAGTTATTTTATATTAACAATAATAATTTATTTATTCACTAACAGCGGGGCGTACTGGCCAGCCTACCAGCCTCCCCCAAATAGGCCTTTTGAGGGGGTTTTTTTTTTTTAGATTGGGGTTTTTATGCGGTTTTTTTATTTGATTCGTATTAACGGCTACAAACTTAATAAACAGAAATGAAAAAAAAGGATTTGTGTAATTTTAAAAAAATGCATTTTTAAGTTTACAGTTATATATTTTTTTTTTAAATTTCAAACTATAAAACGCATTCTAAAAAAAATTTTTTTTTTTAATGCACAACGGGGGTTTTTCATTCCCCGTTAATAAAATTTGTTCACAAAATTTTTAAGGGGTTATGAATCCAAATACCAAAAACCGCATTTAAATCCATCTTACCCCAAAAAAAATTATCGTGCATTACTAGGTTTCTTTGACTAATATCTGTGCAAAAAAAAGGGGTTTTTGTTTTTGCAAATTATGTGCAGGTGCCTTCTTTAAATAGACTATGACATAGGAGAATCAAAAAAAGGGAACGCTGAGAGGTACCTCAACAGGTAAAAAAATTTAAATAGTCTAATAAAATTCGATTGTCGGCAAAAAGTATTTATACAAAGGGACTGGGCGTCTATAGTGATAACTACAATTGTCTTTGGTTATACCAGTGTGATACCGGTATGTTGTGGTTACCTAGCAAAAATGTGTTATTAGAAAACAATTAAATAGCTCCTACTTTTTAAATTTCAACTGTGTAAAAATGGAGTTCACGTTTACTACATTTATTTTGTTTGTGTTAAAACAGAGGATATTGTCAATTACCCATTTAATATAT
>JAHBCN010026575.1:0-10561 GCA_019359885.1 Listronotus oregonensis | reverse complement strand
GTGCCAAGCGAAGCGCAGTCGCCATGTTAAAGGGGGCCCCAAAATTCCCCAAAAGTTTGTACTTTTTTATCGACAATGGCTGGGAATGTTTTTATTATCCCCCCAATTAAATCATATACGGGAAAAAAAATCGTTGATGGGGCTTCATTGATTTATAATTCAGTTGAATCCCATAATTGTAAAAAATTTAAAAAAGGTAGCTTAAATGTCATGGACGTCTTTAAAAATAAAAAAGAAGTTAGCTAATTGAGGGTTGGGCATCATTACTTCTTTACTATAAAAAAAGTAGCTAAAATTTTTTTTTCCCTAATTAGACCTATCACATATATAAAATTTTTAAAATATTAATTAAATTGTATTGTATTTAAATGATTTATAGCGTGTATCACTTTTACATACTCCATAACAACACCGTTTTTTGTTTTTTTCCCCCCGATATCATTAAAATTTCGTTTAAAAAAAAACTTTTTAATTAAGACTTTTTTTTCTTTATTTTCGTATTTCTTTTTTTTAAAAACCCCTTCCTTTCTTTTTTTTTTTTATTTTAATTATGTGTTTACAGGCCCTTTAACATGCTTGTTTAAAAAAAAGTACAAAAAAATGGCTGATACTGACGCATGCGCACAAAAAAATTGTGATAAAAAGGCCATATAATAATTTACTAGAAAAATGACTTTTTACGAAAATCAATTATACCCTAGTTTTCTGACAGGCGCCTACTTGATTAATAACATGATAATAATCCCAAATGCCATAGAAGATGATGATATTAAAAAAAGTATTGACTTATGTCATATAGTATTTTTTATTTAAATATCAAAATAGGTAGTGTTTTTGGAAAACCCCCGTTTTGGGAAAAAAACCCCCTTGTTCTAGAAAAAGAAACTTTAAAAAAAAAAGCCCCCATTTTCCCCCCCCGTTTTTACTCAGATTGCATCTTTGTAGCTTGTTTTTGTAACATATTTTGGTAAAGATAATTATCAATTAAAGAATGACGAGTTGGAGGAACTTCAAAATACAGATATGTAAGTAGCATTGATGTGGGAGCAAAAACAGGTAGGAAGATGGTAGCTTTTTATATTACGTTTTATTCCGTTTAAGATAGCAAATCGTTTTTTAACTTCTAGGTACAGGATGGTTCAGCTCTTATCCTTAAAAAATGGTACATTTTTTTTAGTTTTGTCCTTGAAGGCTTGAAACTCTTAGATAAGACAACATTTAGATGTCAGATCGCTTTTAGTTATTTTTGTACCAAGGGCAAAATAGCCACGCCCGTTGATGAAATTGTTGCCCCCCAGCTATGCGGGAAAGGGAACCCCAAAGAATAAAGGGGGTAAAAGTGGGGTTCACCAGAGGGTACAAGTAATATTTTTTGTACGACTGAAAATAATGACTAAGCATTTTCAGTAGTTATTTTTTTAAATTTTGATAAATCATATTCTTTTGCTCAAGCTCTCAAGCATAAGTCAAATTGATTAAACAACTTTAAATTACCAGAAAAATAATTACATGTTGTCAAAAAAGTTATTTTCAAATTTGAATTATATGCCGATATAATTCAGAAATAGAAGAAGATGCAGAGAAAAGTCTGCCTCTAGTTGTTGGCAGAAGAGTCAAGATTAATTTATAAAAAGGCATATAGTGATTTCATAAGATAGTTGACGCTAGAGGCGCTTTATTGACTGTAAAGCGCCATGGAGGTTGGCGCTTCCCGACTGTGGCCGAGGGTTATATTGATGATCATGTGCAAAATAAAATTAAATAGCCGAAAAAATTATAAGCTCCAGCACCACAGACTCTTCCGGCAAATCCAATGATGTTTTAACTAAAATTGAGGCCTTGTTTAATTTTATTGTTATTTGTAAATTTATAAATGCGGAAGTTTTGACTCTGTTTTTGATGCCTTTTCGCCCTAGAACGTAAAAGTGCAGTTTTATGTCATCAGGGCGTAAAATTGTGTTTTACGCCCTGTCGTACAAAAAAGTATATTTTATAACGGTACTGACAACTTATTTTTTTTATTTTTTGCTTTAATTATTTTTAGTGATAAGTTCTGATTCACCCTTTATATTTAATTTATAAGTGTACCATTTCTGTAATGCTTCTCATTTCTTTAACTTGTCTGCTGGTATTTCTTCCTCCGGGATATAATTTAAGCCATACTTGTTTGGGAGTTATTGGATCTAGCATCTTCTGCGCAAGACCAGATTGAAATCTACAATATGTGACCACAGAAAAATTATTAACTTATTTTTTTTGGGAGTTTATATGTAGTTTAATGTTTGAAATAACTTTATTTTTATTATAGTCTTAAAACTTAACACAAATATAGAGAAAAAAAAATAATATTGAATATTTCATTTATCTATAAATTTTCCATTAGACACGTTAAAATCAAAAATTTCAGCGAAAATTTCACGTTGCCTAGACAACGTGGTATTTCCTTATTTACAAACACAGAACAATCGAACCTGTTTGTTTGTATTGTCAATTAGAAACGTCAAAATCAGTCAAAATAATTTGATTTGGCCATGCACAGGGTGGGCCAAATTGGGCACTTTTAAAGGAAAACTCCCATTTTTAAAGGAGATAGATGAAAATTAATGTCGGTGTCTGGGCTCAATTTTCGTCAATAACATAATGGTAAAAACGCACATCGATATCTGTTACCATTTCTGAGTTACAGGGTGTTTTCAAAAAAGTGCATTTTTAAAAATCGCTGTAACTTTTGCTATGGAAAATTTTGAGTTTTCGTAAAACATTTCCAAAGCAACTTTTTACGTAGAATTTAATGGTGTAAATATATATTTTTTTGTACAATAAATAGTTTAATAGTTATTAACAGAAAAATCGATGTTTCATATGGGACACCCTGTATATTTTGAATAATTGAAAATAACTTTAAATTACCTTTCCAAAAATATAGCACACTTAATATTTTATAAAATGAAACTTATATTTACAATGAATGATGTCGAAGTTTATAACAATGTAAACTATATTTAGAATAAGATTAACAAATAAAATATAAAAAACAACAATAAAAAGTAATAAACCAGCGCAAGATATTTAGCTACAGGAGATGTTCGAATTGTCGACCGGTCTCTCTTATGCACAAACGGCACCGTTTCCGGACATTTCTTGCAGAATTCATCAATTCAAGAGGGGTGAGAGATGCATACCCTTGCACAACCGCTACTTCTAATTCTAGTCTAGAACGTATGGGTAATTTAAAAATAAGGTCCTTCAGTCTTCCCCTAAGATAAAAATCCATGGGCGTTAAGTCCGGTGACCTCGCTGGCCAACGTATGGGACCTTGGTTAGCTATCCAATTATTGTCAAAGTTATCTGCTAAAAAATTACTAATAATTTCAGCGTTGTGAGGCGGTGCCCGTCTTGCTGGAAAAATATGTTTCCGAGTTCCATTAGAGGTAGATCATCAATGAAGGGTTCTATTTGTTGCCTTAAAATTTGCAAATATCGTTGAGAGGTGAGGATACCATCATAAATTAACGGGCCAATAATCCTAGCTCTAAAAATACCCGCCCAGACACTAAACCCAAATCTTCCTTGGTTTCTTAGCTCGACTACTGAATGAAGGTTTTGTTGCGCCCAAGTATATGAGTTATAGCGGTTAAAAATACCGACACTGCTTATATACGCTTCGTCAGTCCAAATACAATTCAGCGGGAAATCGCGCACACAAACATTTTTCCAGAAACCACCGACAAAAACCTATGCGGCGTTCAAAATCTCCAGGTCTAAGATGATTCACTTTTCTGGTCCTGTATGGTTTATATTTGTATTTCTTTAAAGTTCGTCTAACATTAGTTCTTGCCAGTCCTGTTAACGTTTTCAATTTTCGTGTTGATGTTTTAGGATTATTTTGAACGGCTCCTAAAACTACTATCTCTTCTAACTCCTTATCCCTATGTATCCTGTTGTATACTGTTTTGACCTTTTTTTCTCAAACTGGCCACTATTAATAAGGTTGTGTCGCATTCTTCCAAAAATATCTTTAAAAGGTTGTCTTCTTTCTGGATATTGGTTGTGGTATAAATTGCTTGCTGCTTCTGGATTCTCCCCGGCTTGTATAAAACAAACTATCATATCCCATTTTTCATATTTTCAAATTTATTTTAAATTTATTTGAAAATTTTTAAATTACGGCGTGTTTACCAAAATCCATGAAATACCAATAAGCATTTGTTTTCTTATCATGGCGGCGCCCCGGCGTCCTAAGCCTACTTGTTCAAAGTGGGCGAACTATTAAAAACTCTTTATTTCGAAGAGAACTCGAGCAAAATATTAAGTGTGCTATCTTTTTGGAAAGGTAATCTAAAGTTATTTTCAATTATTCAAAAATATACAGGGTGTTCCATATAAAACATCGATTTTTCTGTTAATAACTATTAAACTATTGATTGATTGAAATATATTTACACCATTAAATTCTACGTAAAAGTTGCTTTGCAAATGTTTTTACAAAACTCAAAATTTTCCATAGCAAAAAAGTTACAGCGATTTTTAAAAAATGCACTTTTTTGAAAAACACCCTGTAACTCACAAATGGCAACAGATATCGATGTGCGGTTTTTACCATTATGTTATTGACGAAAATTGAGCTCCAGACACCGACATTAGTTTTCATCTATCTCCTTTAAAAATGGGAGTTTCCCTTTAAAAGCGCCTAATTTGGCCCACCCTGTACACGATGAAAAAATAGATAAAGTAATTAAAAAAACGATTTCAGTTATAGTTTTAATTATGTTGCATGAAATTAAAAATTGTATGACAAAAAAACCGTTTTAATAGTATAATACTCCTATCTTTCTCCATTCTAGAAATATTCTCCCTAAATACCGCTCGTGCATAAAAATTAACCAGATAATTTTCATTCAAGCTTGTTATACAAATTCCACTCGTTCTTCGAACTCGTGGAATTATAAATAACAAGCTTTCATGAAAATTATCGGTAATTTTTAAGCACTCGTGGTATTACCCCCGAAAATTTTACTCTTATTATATTCAAGCCAATCAAAGGATTTGAGGGTCGATTTTCTCTTTGCGTTTGGAGCAGAACCAACTAGAACTAGTTCTTAGTTCTAGTTCTGCTAGCTTTGGTAAGTAGTAAGCAGAACTAACTGGTTACTACTTAGTGGCAGCTTTAGGATTTTCAATTTTTTTATTTCAAAATAGTTAGACATGGGAACCACACTAAATATATATCAGATGTTTTTCTCCCCAAAGGGAACACATTAATAAAAAAATATTTTAGAATTTGCGAAAAATAGTTGATTTTTTTCCCTTAAGGAAAAATTTAACTTTCAAAAGCAAATCCTCTTTTTTTTTCGTGAATTTGATTACATTTTGCCAAATTATCTTTCTTTTTTTTTTCTAAAAACCATATAGCCATTTTACCGACAGGGGCACCCTACTAGGTATATAGCAATGTGTATGCATTCTTTTTTGTTCAGTAAGAAACAACAAAGAAACACAATTTTCAGTTTGTTGGGAATTATAAAAGTTACTGAGGATTCAAAAGTTAATTCCAAACTAGTCAGGGACTGTATACAGGCCCTGGAAAAGTCGGCTTAAACAAACTTACCGTAGCCTGGGTACCAGGCCACGAGTCCATCCAGGCAACGAAGAGGCCGACGACCTAGCCAAAAGAGGATCAGCCGCGGAAATGATAGGCCCGGAGCCATTCTGCGGTATCTCGGCAGGTCTCTTCAAAGCATCTATTAAGACAGTTTCAAAGCTGGTGGGTACAAACACCGGGACAACGACAGGCAAAGCAGTTCATTAAGACCTGCTCGGCCAAGTTTACATCGGACCTACTGAGCCACAGCCGTAAGGTCGTAAGGATAACGGTAGGTCAACTAACAGGACATTGTAAACTCAACAAGCACCTGGAAAGAATAAACCTGGTGGAGGATAGCCTGTGTAGGTTCTGCCAGGAGGCTGAAGAAACAGCCTTACATGTGTGGTGCCATTGCGAAGCACTATGCAGGCTTAGGTTTACTAGGCTTGGGGAGGAGAAGCCAAAACCGGCAAGTTATATGGAGTGGCCAGTGTCGAGACTCTGGAGTCTAGTTAAGAAGACGGGCTTGGACAAGGTACTCTAAAGAACGATAGGAGAAACCACAATAAATCTGGTAAGGTTGCAGTGGTGGAGGTCATTTTTCGCCATCTCCGCTCAAATAATCTAATCTAATCTAATCTACTGAGGATTGAACGAAAGCGCGCCGGTTGGTCGCGCGAACCTCGGCTGCAGTGCTTAGAGGGTAATCGCAAATTCGTCCGGTCCATTGCTATATACCTAGTAGGGTGCCCCCAAGGAAGTTTAAAGGTGTATGGAAGCCCAATGCTATGGCCCATTCGATCAAAAAATGTCCAGCCCAGTATGAAAATAACTGTCAGAGTTGGCTCCGCCGATTCTGCGCAATAACAACATTCCACGAAATAATTTAATGTGTTGCCTACTTCCACACTGATAAATCAGTGTGTAGTTAGGCAACACATTATACTTTTATGACAGCCGGAGTACCCAACAGCGCGCGCGGCGCGTATGAAACTATATCCGCGCTGTCCATCAGCCGTCGTCTCATCCTTCGTCATTTTCATTGTGGTTTGTGCCCTTTGCGCCGTATTAGTTTCGATTGTTTTGCTTTGTGTGATTATATTTTGTGGTTGCAGAAGTTTTTTGGATTGATAAAAACTTTCTTATTTAAGTGATTAGTGTTTATTAAATTGTGACTATAATTTTGTGTTTATTGTTTGTTACTTATAATATCGTAACAAAATTACTAGAGGTTGTATGGTTTTGTCTTGCAATTCCAAGGGTAACATATCCGGCATTTTTTACTTTAGGTAAGTATTTCTTACATTTAAATTAGGTGCTTCTTATGAGACGTAACTCTAGGTAACCGAATAAATAATAATATATCAATTATGAATAATAGAAAATAAAAATTTCATAGGAAATAGCAGTGAGAAAAGTAAGGCAATCCTAACTATCTTTTAGATGATTTCCACAATGTTTGTGTATTTCTGTGGATTATTAAAAGAAATAAGTTATACATTTAGGTACTTTTATTTCATTTAATAATTTAGTACATTCTTTTAAAGGATCAAAATTATTAATTACTGGGCAGACCAGGCAAATTTTAATATATACAGGTCCCTCTAATTGAATGAAAGAAAGTACAATTTTATGTTAAAGTTCCTTTTTGCTCTTTCTGTATTTGTTTAAAAAGAAATTAGATTTTTGGTTTCTTAATTACACTATCAACTTTTTATGCTCGACATACTGTAGACACATAATACTTAACGGATACTGTTACAATGGATACCTAGGTACCAAAGGTTACTAAACATTTTTAACCACTGTTATTCTGTCTCATGAATGTTTGTTATTAGTGAAAAGTATATGCCTAAAAAACAATTATAAACATTTTCAATTTTTAATGTACAACCAGAATCTTAGGATGAGATTAAACTCTTTTACACTATCTTGCCCTTCTTTTATCACAAAATTGGTGATAAGTACATGAAACTTTCATAAAATGTTTGAAATTTATTTTAAAAAATCGTGTTTTTGTTTATTTACAAAGATTTTTGGTAAAAATACAAAACTCCCAAAAATATCGACCATTTAAATAGAAGGATGTAAAGTGGCGCCATCTATTCTTTCCATATTATATCAGATGATATAAAATCCAATATTACACAATAATTTTAAATATTATATAGTAGTATCGTTTAATAACCAACAATTTTTCTACAAAAAATTAAAAAGTGAATGTTTGAATTTGACATTTGATGATGTCAACTTTATAGATAGTAACAAAGAATTTTTTTAGTCTGGCCCTGACCTACTATTCATTGCGCAAACTCCGCCGGGCCAGTCCCCCTATTCCCGCTGCCCTGCACGCCTGGACAATTTTGTTCTACAGTATTGGGCTTCCATACACCTTTAAACTTCCTTGGGTGCCCTTGTCTGTATATTCACTATCGGACATAAGTATTGCAAACTGATAATTCAAAAATGTGTATGATATTCAACACATACTCAAGAGCCTGCTCTAAAAATAACAACAACATTGTTTTTCAACTGGGCCGTGATCATTTCTGACACAACAAAACACTATTTCGTCAACATGTGCGATTTTAGTCTTAGATGTTTATTAGTGTGCAACAAGTAAGAAAAGTTTAATATTTCCGCTTAGCGTCGTTCGTGCGGAAAAGTACCACTTTTCGTACTTGTTTGTTAAATAACTATTTTGATGATTAAGGTGGTATTTTTTTATTTTTTACAGTACCTACCCTACAAGGCATTCTCCAAATCTAGTAATTTCCTTCTGTTTACTATTTTCTTTATCTAATGCCATAGAAGTACCTAAAAAATATAAATCACATATTTAACTTAGTAGCGCAGTCAGGTTTTTTAAGGGGGGAGTGTAAATACGAAATCTACATTTGAAGACGGTTTAGCAAAAATAAAAGTATTACTAAAAACAAATTTACCACATATTCCTCATTTTATTTTATTTTCTTGGGGAGGGGTACCCCTTATATTTTTCCCGTAAAATCCAAATAAGATAATGATTTGAATTGAAACAAAAGAGATACGACATAAAATTTACATTTTGCCATTAAAGCGTCCATGAGATTAGCAAAGTGATTGATAGGTGTGGTTCGGAACCCACCTTAAACTGTAGGTCCATCTGCATGCCATTAGAAAGGATGCAAAACTCTCCCTTTCAACTATAGACCTATATCTCTTCTTTTTGTTGTTTGCAAGTAATGGAAAAATTCATTAATTCCCAAATCTTAAAGTATCTGGAAAAACAGAAGATCTTACATGACAGAGAGTATGAATTCCGTCACAGAAGATCCACAGCTGATCTTCTTTTCCTTTGTCTCACACAACTAGAACAAGTCCTTTGAGTTTCTTGGTGAATCCCAGATCGTTGCTCTTGACATATCCAAAGCTTTCAATCATTCTGGCACATTGGGCTTCTTAACAAACTTCCTTTTTACGGTCTTCTACTTAAGCTTTGCTCTTGGCTCTTCAGTTTCCTATCTAATCGACGAATATCAGTTATTGTAGATAGTCATTCTACTAGCTTCTACCAAATTAATGCTGGGGTGCCCCAGCTAAGAGGAGTTGGCCAGTATAATTCCTTCCCTGGCAGCTCCCAACAGAGCAACACGTAGTTCAACTTTTATGCATCCTTTTACAGTTCAACTAGACAGGTCCCGAACTTTCCGCTTTCTTCGTTTCTTCATCCCTAGAGTGTCCAGACAAATATTTAAGTCCCGTGTGAACAAACTCCCTTTCACCACACTTAAGACACCCACGGTACGTTAGTACTTGGGTCTCAGCCTTCGTAAACTGTCCAAAGATAAAAAAATATATCAAAAGTAGTTATTTGTATAACGTCCTTGGTGGCACTACCGCGTTGTCTAAAAGGTGCCGTGAAGTGCAGTATCTGCATGTTTAGGTGTTTGGACAGCGTTGACGGAACTGGGGGATAATATTATCTCATACGAGTTAAACATCTCAAAACCCGGCACCCATGGTATCTAGTACTTAGGCTCCATATATGCCTTCGTGGGATATCATAAAGATAAAAAAATAAAAAAATAAACAGAAAAGAAAAATAATGGTTCCGAGCATTTAAAAAGAGAGCATGCTTGAAATTATAAATTGTTTCCATGTAAAATTAGTATTTTTGGTTTTGTTCTACTTACAGAAAAAGTTTTCAAACGTATGTTTGACGAAATCATTGTACGATAATGGTTTGTTATTTCGCTTTTTAATTTCCTCCACAAATTTACAGCTTTTTTCGTAGTACGTTTCACTGTACAGTTTTATAATGTTGGGTTTAAAACTTCTGGCATATTGTTTTCGTCGGATTTTCCATTTGTCGCCTAAAATGTTTTTCAAATTTACACAAGTCTTAATTTATCTCCAACTTGTTATGGAGTAAAGTGTATTTATTTATATTTAAACCAAGAAAAAACCAGTCAATAAATTTTTGGTAGCTGACACGCCTCATTACTTACACAACTAAACTTTTAATACCGCCGGAAGTACGAAAATTTTTGTCTCAAATACTAAAAAATCTATAAACACAAATCTTTTCGTATTGATAACCTTTTAACAAAATAATTTAGTGCAAGAATTGCCTCGACCCTCACTAAAAATACTTTTTATTACAGAACTCGTACTTACATGGAATGGTTAGCAAAGAATCTCCAAAACAGTATTCAATGCTCTCGTAAATGCTCGACTTGCTAAGAGCATGTTTACTGTGTAATATTGTCTTTATTTCTACGGGATCTGCGGTAAAGTAGAGAAAGTCGTGGCCGTGCCAGACAGAAATAGGAAACCCTTTAAATTTCGATAGAAAATTTACGCTTCCCACTAAATTAGCTGAAAAATAAAATAATAATAAACTTAAAAACCAGGGTTGGAGAAAATATAATAAAATAAATATATATATATATATATATATATATATATATATATATATATATATATATATATATA
>JAHBCN010026574.1:0-10525 GCA_019359885.1 Listronotus oregonensis | reverse complement strand
CGCATCGGACGTATCGCCCGGGGATAAATTTTTCCATACATCCACTGTATTCAGCTCGGATTCCGAGGTAAACCCAGCAAGGATTACGATGGTTCATTGGATTTTCGAGTGAGCTGTGTGGACCTGAGAATGGAGGAAAGGTAAAACAAGTTTGAGCTTGTTTGTTAGCAGAAAAAAAATTGGAAAAAAAAAGAAAAAAAGAAAAAAATAAAAATTTAAAAGGATCGGGCATGGAGAATATCCCCCTTTTTCCGATTTGAAAACAGACACAAAGTTTTTCCCAAATTTTTTTCGTATGTCGCAAGATAAACAATTATCGTTGAATCCAAAACCCCAATTTACTGAGACAAATATAATACAATTGGGGCCAAAGAAAGGCTTGCTGTGTGTTTAAGGTATTTTTAAAATTAAAAAATTTATGCATTATTTCTTTTAAAAAATGAAAATTTGGGGAGAATCGGGTATTTTGATCACTGATAAAAACTTCCCCGTTGAAACATTTTCTTGGGAGGACATTTTTAGTTTTCGTATTCAGTAAGCATAGTTTCAAAAAGGGTAATTGAAATGTAGATAATAAAAAACCCCCGGGAGAATTTTTGGCAGAGTTTCGCGGGAGGGGGAGGAGGAGGAGACATCATATATTTCACAGAGGTTTTCAAAAATTTTTTGTGATTTTCTCCATGACGAAGTAAACACGTTGTTTTGAACGAGTATGCCCCGGAGCCATTACAATTTCACTCTCTCTTTCATTTAAATCAGATTTAAGATTACATGGGGTTTAATTTTTGTTGGGGTTGTCGCAACCTCATTCCATTTTCCTTTTGAAACAATTGAGATTTAATTTAATTTTGGGGTCTCGTAAAAAAAAGTTTTACTGTTTTAGCCTTTGATAAAAAACCCCATGAGGGTCATCAGATTTCTTTTGTTTTTCTTTTAAGATTTTTAGAATGTTGGCTGCTTTTAACCTTGAAAATTTTGGAAGCTTACGACCCCCCCGAATTCGAAGGCAGGTTTGGACCCCACCTTTGTATCAGATTACAGAATCAGCGGGCTTCGTTGCGTCTTAATAAAATCTACGATAGGTTTGATCCCTTTTCCTCTCTTTAGGTTGGTGCTGGAAAGAAATTCTTGAAGAATTTGGGAGGTTTTAGTTTCGATGCTGTTGGCCGCTTTTTGGTCTTAAAATTAAAGTTCCCTTGGTTGTCTCTGTTTCTGGTCCATCGCTCCTTGCATCGTTAAAAAAATTAAAAAAAAATTTTTTTTGGTACATAGCCACTGGGAATTCTTTTAGATCACTGGTTTTTTCCCCGGATTGGTCAGGCAAGTTTGTATTGACCCAAGCCATTATTGAAATCCTACAGCCCATAGTGATGCCAAAACCCTGAAGATACTATGAACAGAAAAAGGGGTTTTTAGGGGAATTTTCCCAACGCAATCGCTGCCATTGATGGAAAAAAGGTTTTTTTTAACACCACCGCACAGTGGTTCAAATTACTTTGTTATAAAAAAAAAATTTAGTTTGGTATGCTACCTTAGTCGAGAGATAAAAAATTTACGTCGAGATGCGGTGCTTTTGGGGAAAAACTCTGATGCTAGTATTTTAAGAAATTCAGTTTAGGCAAAGGTTTACAGGATGGCACTCTAAAATACCCCACGAAAAATACCCCAGGAGGGGCTGAAGCACTACCTCACATCATCGGTGACGGTTTTCCCTGTGCACGATTTAATGGACCCTCCGGGCGATCCCGAAAGAAAAAAAAAAAAGTGTTTAACTATCGGCTCATGGCGAGAAATACTGGGGAAAATCTTTTAATATTCAAGAAAATTTAAATTTTCGAACAAAATTTCATCACGAAGGCCAGTCTTTTTAATGGTCATGTGTTTGCACAATTTTTTTTAAAAATACCATGCTACTGGACAAAAAAAGAAAAAAATCTTAGAGGACTAAAACCAAAAAAAGGGGGAATTCACGCCGATGTTTGCAGCAGGGATAGCTTAAAAAATTTTTTCAGAAACAGGGTCGGAAATTAATTGAGAAATTGGGGCCGGGGAAGGGGGGAAAGTTTTAAAAAAATAAACTTCCATTTTGATTTAACCTTTTCCCAATTTTCCCCCAGATATTGTCCCTTCTTTCTGGTTAAATAGTTGGGGGTTTTTTAAATTTTTTTTTTCCTACTCTTGCCAATTGAATTATCGAGCGCCCTTTTAAAAACAACGCGATACACAAACCCCCAAAATGAAAAGAAACGATGCAGAGGAGCGCGGGGGTGCGTCCACGTCGGTTTCCGGACGTCCCCCACGATCGCAAAGTTCCCCCCGGGAGCCGGTGTCAGCATTGCCGATGTTGCACATGCACAGGTGGACGCACTTATATGATTTTTTATAAAAAGTCAAAACGCCCCTTTGGGGTCGACCCATGGTAATACCGAAAAGGGGGACGCTTACCTTAAAACTATCGTGTCGTTTTTTTTTTTTTGGGGAACCAGATAAACCCCTGTTGGTTTTTCTTGAGGCCCCCACATGAAATCGTATTTTAAAAATTTTTTTCTAAATTTTTTAAATTTAAAAAAAATTGTTTTTTTTTAAATTTTTAAAAAAAATTATTTTTTTTTTACCGCCATAACTTTAAAACTATCAATATCCGAAATTTTTTTGGAAAAATTAAAGACAACATTACCTTTTAACCCCTTTAAACAGTTTACAATTCGCACTTTCATACCTTAAAAATCATATAAACAAAAAAATTTTTTTTTTCCCCAAAAAATTTTTTAAAAAAAAAAAAAATTTTTTGAAAAAAAACCTAGACTATGTTTGGCAAACGTTTTTTTTAGCGAAAAAAATACTATCGGGACCCAAACCCCCCAGGGGGTAGCGTGCGTAGTTAATAATACATTGGTGGGGGTTGTCGAAATTTAGAGTGTGCTTTTGTTTTTAAAAATTTTTAAAAAACAATGATGCGAATTATTTGTAAGAAAATTTTTATGGATAAAATCTTTTTTTAAAAACCCTAAAAACCCTTTTAAAAAGTTGGGCGACCCCCATGGAAAAAGTGGCCCCGGGGAAAAATTTTTATAGTCCGCGGACAATTTTCATCCGCAAAAAAAAATTTACATTAAAAAAAAACAAAAAAATTTTTTTGGGGGCCAAAAAAGGTTGAAAACGTTGACTTAGAATAAAGGGGTTTTAATTTTTATTTAAAAAACTAAAAAGGCAAAAAAGCAAAAAAAAAATCTGAAAAAGATGATATTTTAAACAAAAAAATAAAAAAACATAAAGACTGTCGAAAATTTCAGATTTAAAAAACATTTAAATTTGAATCAGACAGGGGGCCGCGCCGGCCCCCAAAATTTTTAACCAAACTTAAATGCGATAGTTTTAATATTAAAAAATTTTTTTTTTTTTTGCAGAAAGTAAAAATAAAAAAAAAATTATAAAAATATTTTTTAAAAAAAGAAAAATTTTAGGGATTTCCTGATAGTTGGTACCTTTTTTGGAAATTTTTTTACTGAAAAAAGACAATTTCAATTTTATCCTTATAAATCCGTTTTGGTATTTATTTTTTTTTACTTTTTTTGGTATAAAAAGTCCCCACAAAAAAGTAAAAAGTCCGGGGAAAAGAAACAAATTAAATTAATTTTAAATTACGGGGTTAAAAAAAATTTTTTTGGTTTTTAAAAATTAAAATTTTTTACACCCCCATCCGAAAGAAACATAAAATCGCACAAAAAAAAAGGGAAAAAGGTTTTCCAACCCAAGAAAATAGTTCGACAATATCTACCTTTTCTGGAGTATTGGATATGTTCAGATAGATCTTTTTTCCCAAAGAAATGTCCAAAATTTAAAAAAAAGCTCTGTAATAGAGGCAAGGTTTATGTCAACCCAAATGAATTTTTCAACATTCTTGTGAAAGAAAACAAAAAAATTTTTTTAAATGAAATTTGTTCCCGCAATATCATTATTAAATATTTTAAGGCAGAAATGGATTAAATTTACGTAAAATGCTACTAATTAAGCGCCTAAATAACTACTTAATTTAATTTTTTTTTAAAAATCACCCAGAATTTGGGCGATTTTTAAATTTTCAATGTAAAAAAACTTTTAATATTATTATTTAAGGAAAAAAAACATATGTAGTTTTCACCAAAAAAAGCGCAATAAAAACTATAAATTTATGATTTTACATTTATTTTAACTATTTCATTTTAAATAAATTCATGCATCGCTTCAAGACACATTTCAAACGAAAATTTTAATTTATAATAAAAAAATTCGCCGTTTATAAGGATAATTTTCATTAAATCAAAAATATTTTAATTTCCCAGTTAAAAAAAAAATTTGGGGAAAATAAAAAAGCTTTAATCCACACTAAACATGACCGACCAGAAGGGCATTTATAAAAAAAAATTTACAATTTAACGAGGAAAACCTAACTGGGAAATAACCAGAACTAGATCATAGTTTGAAAGTTGTTGTTTGTTAGTTCTGGGTTATTTTTTATATAAAAAAAACCTTCAATAAAAAAAATTACAAAAAAATCTCGCAACATTTTATTCAAGCAGCATTCAGACATGTCAAAGAATAGCTTCGTATCATCTCTTTTATAAAAAAAAAATTATATATTTCCCGTTTAAAAAGACCTTTAACGAACCCTATTTTTATTTAATGTATGTACTATATTTCTCAAATTTAATTAAAAGACACAAAGGATCCCCAATTTTTTGTTGCAAAAAAAAATTTAAAAAAAAATGAAGTTTTTAATGTTTAAACAAAAAAATAACAACCCCCTTTGGTTTTTTTTACCACAACCAAAAAAAAATTTAATAAACCTACTTTTTAGGTGGGTAATTAATAACAATGATTGATATTTTTATATGGGTTTAAAAATCACCCCCCTTTTTTGGGGTATTTTAAAAATTTTTTTTTTTAAAAACCCAACAGCCCATAGATCTGCGTTTAAACCTGTTTATACAACTTTAACTACCCTTCCTTCCGGATGATCTTTTAGTCGGGGCTGTAACCCCAACCGCAAAAAATCTTTGGCCAAAAAAAAATTTATGACTCAATACTATAAAAGGAATCAAAAAAATTTTTGTTTTAAAAACTTTTTTAAACATTACTACAATTTTTACGCAGCATGTATGTAAAAATTTTAAATAAAAATTTTTTTTCTGATTTAAAATTACGCTACTAAAAATAAAAATTTTGATTTTCGTAATTTAAAAATTTAAAAAAAAATTTCAGTTCAAGTGGGATGTTGTTTGAAGCGCTATTGGTTATTTAACAAAAAAAAAATTAATTGATAGAGAATATTATTAAAGATAGAGCAGGGAGAAGTTAAAATACGTTTTTTATTAAAAACCGTTTTTTTTTGGTTTTTAAAAAAAAAGCCTGACCACAAAAAATTTGTAAAAAGGTTTTCTTTACACGATTACCTTATTAAAAAATTCCACTGTTGGTTTTTCACGCCTTTTTTTTTCTCGATAACTGCGACTTTTCTTCCTTTTTACCCCTAAAAAGCAGGGGTTTATTACCGCCCGCCCCAGTGGGAGGAGCGGTTCCAATTTCTTCCAGCGACGTTTTGTAGATGGCGCTTAGGGGAATTTCTCCCCGTAAAGCGGGGGCGTGGTGACGTCAGGCGTCACAGGGGGGGTCTCCGGGGTGCCCCCACCTTTATATTTTTGCAATTGCTTTTTTTTTTTACGCCGTAAAATTTACGGGTTCTTTTAAAAAATGAGACTCAAGCTTTTAACAAACAAGATCCAAAAACCGATCAATCAATAAAACTTAAAATTTTTTAAATTTTAAAAGTTCTGAAGCAAAGTTCAATTTTTTTAGTCTTCTCCAAGTGTCTCGATGACCCGTGGGGCGCCTTTTTTTTAGTATTCCCACCCCCTAGATGTTCAAAATTCGAGAACCCGATTTGAAAACAAAGGCACATCCATAGGTGCCGACTATACAAGGGGATTTAAAATTTTACGATAGTTTTTTTGGGGAAATCTTTTTAAGCCAGGGGTTTAAAAAGCCCCGGGGCCGGGGCCCCCCCGGGGTTTTCCCCATTTTTTTTTTTTCCTCAAATGGGGGGACAAGTAAATCTGGTGGGAATTTCCCCAGTCTTTGTAAAAGGTTTTTTCCCCCCCCCCCCTTGAAGTTCCCCCCGGGGAACCCCCTTTCACCCCCTGATTGTAAATAATTATAAGATATTAACACATTTAAAAAACCAAAAAAAATTTTTTTTTATTGATCAAAAAAATTTTTACTTAAATTTTTGGCAAAACAAACTTCTCAATTTAAACTGAGTCCTTCGATTTGCTCGTTGTTTTTTTAACTGAATTTTTAAACGAAGATTATCCATTCGTCAAAATGGTTTCGCAAAAAAATAACAAAGCAATGCCAAAAAAAAATAAAAAAAAATAAAAAAACCCGGGGAAAATTTTTAGGAGTACTTAATTAAAAACCGATTCTAAATTATCTTGAAATCTATTTAGTATTTATTTTTTTTTAAGATCCAAAAAAATTGTTTTTTTAAATAATAAATAAAATTTTATTATTTAAACTACAAGCGATAAAAATAAACAAAAATTTAAGAAAATTATAAGGGGCAGTAAGAAAACCTAAATTAAAATTTTAAGGGTTTTTAAAATTAATTTCAAAAAATTTAAAACTTAAAAAGGGAGAAGTTTGTTAAAAATATTGGGGCAACCTGCCATAAACCATAGAAAATCATTCAAAAATTAAAAAAAAAACCCTTTGGTATTCTCGGGGTTAAAAAAACAAACAGTATAACCGGTTTTGGCCAGCCCCCTTTTTCCACGAGAATTTAAACCCTGGCCTGCCCACCGGGGTTAAAAAAAATTTTTTTGGGTTAACCTTTCAAGGAAAAAAAGGGGACTTTTAGATAGATTTTAATTTTTTTCCCCCTTTTGTTTGAGAGTAAAAAACCCCCTTTTTGGCCAAGGTTTTTTTCCTTTTTTTCTGCTATTTTGGGGCGTGGTCATTCCCATAGAAAGGTTATACTGCTATTCTTCTCTTTCCCCCAGAAAATTTTGTTAGACGGGAGGCAAATTTCCTTTTTTACAGGGCGGAAGGTTGTACCTTCCAAATAAGAGGTTCATTGAACTGATACAAAGGGGGGGTTTTTTCCCCTTGGCGATGAAACTTTTAAAAAAATTTTTAAAAAAGGGGGTTGCCAATAGTAAACTACATCAAAACTGGCCCAAATTTTTTAAAAATTTAATTTTTTCCCCGGGGTTTTAAACCGGCGAAATTTAATATTTTTGGGTTTTTTGGATAAAAAAAAAAAACTTTTTTTCCCCCAAAAATGATTTTTTTTGCGCCCCAAGTGATGACCCCCTATAAAAAAGGGTTAAAAAACCCCAAATTTTAAAATTTTTTCTTTCGCCGGGGCCCCTTTTGGAAAATTTTTAGGCCCCCCCCCTTTCTATACTTCCTCCATAGGCAGTCTTTGTGCCCAACTGTAGGAACAAGTAGGGGAAAAAAAGGGAAAAGGGGGAAAAATTTTTTCCTTTTCCCAAAAAAATTTAAATTTGGGCGACGCGGGGGGAACCCCCCACCAATCAAAATTTTAACGGGGAAAAAGGGCCTTAGCTTTTCTTTTTTCCATCTATCTTTTCTGCCTATTAATAGACACAAAATAAAAAACAAACAAGAACAAAATGGGGGAAAAAACGTTTTTTTTTTTATGAGAATTTTAAAAGGAAAAAAAAGTTTGTTTGTTTTTTTTGCGCAGTTCCAGGGGGCGTTGGGAAAATCGAGAATTTTTTTTTTTTGGTTTTCCCAAAAAAAATTTCCCCAAAAGTAAAAAAGAGAAAAAAATTTGATTGCGAAAATTTTGGGAAAAAAAAGAACAAAAAAAAACAATCCCAACAAAAAAAAGAAAATTTTGTTTTTCCCTTTTTTTTTAAAAAAACCCTAAAGAGAAAAATTTTTTCTCACCAAATTTTTCCCCAACGGGAAAAAACGAGAGTGAAAAATATTTGATTGGCTATGAGAAAAAAAAAAGGAAAATAAAAAAAAAACACATAAAAAAAAAAAAAAAAATGTTTTTTTGTTTGTTTTTTCGGTGTGTAAAACCTTTTAAGATCCTGCTGCGAGCAAGTTTACCCCCCTTTTAAAAAAATTTAATTTTAAAATTAATAATTTTCCTTTTTTTCCCTTTTTTTTTTGGGGGGAGCAAAATGAAAAAACCCACAACCCCCCCCAGATGTTAAAAAGAGCTTGGTTTGGCTTTGGGGTTAAAGACCCCGGGGGGCCCCACCCAACCCATGGACCACCCCCTTTATTTGGGACCATGTCGTTTTGGGACCAAAATCCTCATTTACATTTTTTTTTTTTTTGAAAAAAACCGTTTTTTTTTATTTTATCCATTTATATGTCACTTTTTTTTTAGAGATCATAAAACCCTTTGGGGGTTTTAAAAGGGGCGGGGGGGAAACTTTTGGCCTAAGAGACAACAATCCAATTTTTTTTTTAAAATTTTTAATAACCCCCAAAAACTGGGGATATTTTGTTTTTTTCAAAAGTACACAGCTCCCAAACCCTTTAAAGATAAAATTAAAAAATTCCCAAAAAATTAAAAACAGATCAGTGGAGCTGACTTTATAGTGTTTTTTTCCCCCTTTTTTAATAAAAAAAATTTTCAAATTTCCCAATTTTTTTAAAATTTTTTTCCCCCTAAAAAAATTCTTTTTTTTTTAATTGGGTACATTTTTTAAAAGTAAAAAAACTTTTTTAAAGAATCACCAAAATGGCCACCCCTAAAAAAGGTGGGGGAATTTTTTATTTATTTTTAACCAAGTTTTTAAAATTTTTCCCAACCCTTTTGGGGGGACCCCAATTGTTCGCATTGGGAAAATTTTCCCTTTTTGGGGGAAAAACTTGAAGCAGGTCAAAAAGGTTTTTCCCAAAAAAAACCCCATTGTTGGGGTTGAAAACGATGATGATATGACTTTTCCCCCGGGGGGGGGCCCCCAATTTTTACCCCCTCGCAGTCCTTATGAAAATAGAATGTATTCAAAAAAAAAATTTTTGATATCCGGGGAAAACACCAATGGCTTTTTTTTAATTAAAAAATGAATTATTTAAAAGAAACAGGAGGGAAGTAAAGTTTTTATTCCTTTTTTTTAATTTAAAAAAAACATTTATAGGTTCTGGTAGTTCAAGTCAATAAGTAATTTAATTAGATATCCAAAAAACCCTTAGTTTTAAATTTTTTTTATTCATTTAAAAAAAATAAAATTAAAAATTTTTTCACCTGAAAAAAAAGTAAAAAGTTAATTTTTTAAATTTATGACCAACCATCCCCCCCCCCTTTTTTAAACCCCTAGCATTGTTGCCTTTTTGAAAGATAGTGGAAAAAAAGATAATTTTTAAACCAACCCGTTTTGGTTTTAAAAATCAAATACTATTTATATTAACTAGAACTAGGAAATTTTTTTTGGGGTTTTTAAGACTGGTTAAAGGGGAGTGCCGGTTTTTTTTTTTAAAAAATTTAACCCTTTTTTTTTCCGCCCTGAACTTTTAAAAAAATAATTTTTTGTGGTAAAAAAGGGAAATAAAGTTAATTAAAAAAAAAAATAATTAGTCATTTAGAAAGGGATTAAAGAAACAGGAATTACAACTTTTTCAGGATTTTTAAAAGCGAAATCATCTATAAAAACATCATAGTTTATGGTGTTCATTATCTCTGTTTTTATTTAAAAAAGGGCCAAAGTTTTCATTTTTTCTTTAGACAATGCAGAAAATTTGATAATTTTTCACATTTTAAACAGGAAAACTTTTCCCCCCGAACAATCCTTTGCTGGAGGGAAAGGGGGGGGAGAGCTAAAAACAAGTTAGGAAAATTTGTGAGATTAATTTTCCCCAACAACGTTGAGAGATAGGAGTAAATTTGATCCAAGGGGTTTTAAAAACCAAATTTCAGTTTTAAAAAAAAGGAAAGGGGACAAAAATGGGAAAATTTTAACCAAATCTTCCTCTAAATCATTGGTATAATATTTTAACCTAGGGCTTTTTCTGAACATTTTTAAAAATAGTTACCAAACCCCCGCCCCCGTCACCATCAATAACACAGTAATATTTATAAAAAAGTTACAAAAAAAAATACTAGGATTGATATTTTTCGATTCAATAAGTTTTATAAAAATTTTTCTAAGATAAAAACCCTGGGCAACTGGGGAACTTTTTTACTTTATCCTCTGAAATTAAGTGAGCTTTCCTTTTTAAAATCCGGCGTGGCTCCCTAAAAAAATTAATTTAAAGATCCAGGACTGTTACAGGGGGGGTTTACGCAAAGCCTATTATTTATTTATTTTTTAAAAACATTTTAACTAAAATTTTGATGATATAATTAATTTATTTGAAGAAAAATGTTAGTATAGGGTTTTCCTTTTTAAATTAAAATACCCCAGTTAAAAAAATTAATATTTTTGCATTTTAATTTATATTTTTGTTTTCCAAATTATGAAAATGTTTTTTAAAATTTTTTTTTTAAAATTTTTTTTTCATT
>JAHBCN010026573.1:0-10596 GCA_019359885.1 Listronotus oregonensis | reverse complement strand
ATTCTCAAAATTGTTAATTTGGAAAACCAAAATTTTTAGAATTATTTAATTTGCCAAAAACTAAGGCAAATATTTATAAAAGAAAAGAAGGTACTTTAATTTTACATTTTTTTTTTTGTGTAAAAACTAGAGTTTGTGTCGTTCCACGACATTAGGATTTTTTTTAATACTACGAAGCATGTTTCAAATTATATAATTACGGTGTGTAATTCGATCATGTTAAGGCTTAAAGTTAGTCAGTGAGTTTGCAGATGCCACGGGAAGTATTCTCAACAGTTCTGAATTTAAAACCTTTATTTATATTCTTCTTATTTTAATAACACTAAACTTTTAGACTTCTATTGTCTTTCTTGAAATTTTCGAAGATAAGTAAGCTGTAGGTTACCCCAAAATAACTTCACTGACAAAGTACGGGGTAGTATTTTATATGTTAAAATTACATCGCTCTCTTTGGTGGTAAAAATATTTTCTCTCCATTAGTAACAAGAATTTATATGAAAAGGTTTGAGGAACACGCAGTTAAAACTGCACTTATCAAACCAATAGTTTGGATAAGAGATGTTAACGATATATTTATTGTATGGACCGGTAATGACGAAGAACTTAAAGGTTTTTTAAAACATCTTAAATGCTTCCGGCTTTCTATCAAATTCACAATGGAGAAGGAGCAAAATTCGACTCTATCTTTCTCGACCTTCTAGTCAAACGAAATAATGGACATATACAAACCTCGTTATACAGAAAACCTACCCACACTGGACAATATAACTAAAAACTACCAAATTTTCAAAATTTTTCGTTGTTAGGTTTTTGAAAAATCGACCGCGACGTTTCGTCGTGGGACACCCTGTATAAGTCGTAGCTTTTATGCATAGTGTTAATGAAATCATAATATTGTCCAAAACTTCCAAGAATTCTTCTTATTGCCATACCAAGATTAATATAATTTCTTTTATATAGGGCTCACAAACTAACAAATTCTCTCGATTACCAAAAATATACATTAAAAACTTTTTCAATTTTATGTAAGGTATTATCGATACACTATAAAATAATGGCAAAGTAAATATGCAATATGTGCTTTGGATCATAGATTTCATAGAAATACAAGTAAAATATTTTCTACATAATATAGCAGATAGCCCGGATGCATTTTTGCCATTCGAATCCGTATTTTATCAATGGATTCATTTTTTCTTTCAGAGGCGAGATATATGTTTTCGTATCGAAGATTTTATATTATTTGAGAAAACACTATACAAGACGAATTGAATTTTTCATATTTCAGACTTTGCCAAGATATTTTTCTAATTTGAAAGTTCCAAATAGGAGAATATGCAATATTTTTATTAGAGAAATACTTTCTTGATATAATACAAAGAAGACTTTTTCAATGTCTGGTTTTCTAAAAATTTATATATGTACTAAGTGAATGCCTGCTCTGCCATTTTTACAATTACTTTACGAAAACAGTTAAAGTGACTATAGAATTGGGCACGCCTTTTAGATACTCCCTTGGAAGGAAGTAAAAACAGAATTGCGACTAGACCCATTTTTTTGGTTTTTAAAATATAATTTCGGGTTAAATTTAAAACCTTCTTGAATCACAATGTGAAATTTATATTTAAAATGGCGCTAGCTATCCATTTTAATAAATTTAATCCCACCAAAAACATTTTTGTCAAATAAGGGTCAAGTTCCTACACCAAAATTTTAGCCCCTTAAAGTGCTGAGATCTAAAATTAGATTAAGTTTTGTGTACAATTATGTTCAACTCTTTTTTTGACTTGGCAAGTTTTTACATACCTGTCTCTATTAATATATGTTCTATTTTCATTAATATCGACAGTTTTTTTTAAATTTATACAGAAAGATCAGTAAAAAGAATTGCCAATCGGAGAGGAACTAAATTTTGGGCAGAACTTCTTTCTAATTTTAGGTCTTAGTACATTAAGAATGAACAGAAGTTAAAAAAATATTTTAAATGTGTCCAGTTTCCTGATTAATATATAGGGGTTGTCATACCTTCCGCATTCGTGCAACTAATCACTATACAACTAAAAAATTATATTTTAGAGTGTCTGACTATTTATCAAAAAACAATAAAAATTATTTGGCACGTTTTTAAGAAATTTGGAGAAAAACCATTGTTTTTAACGTTTTCTTCCGATTAATTATTCCTTCTTTCTCTTCCTTCTTCCTCTTTTAGTTTTCTTTCTTCCTCTTTTTCTTTTTTTTTTCTTTCTCTTTTTTTTTTCCACTCTACTAAAATTTGGAAATAATGATGATGGCACACCCGAACGTAAAGTTATCCGGAGGTAAAATACCCCTCCATTCGGTTCTCCGGGCGAGGGGTACATTTGGGGGCCACCGTCGAAAAGTCTAATATCCTTCACTAATATATGTGGGTTAACTCCAACGTAAACTCTGTTCACCATTATCTTTAATCCTCCAAACCCCACATACTATTTCTCACCGAAACCCAAGTAAGTCCCAAAACAGCAACCAACCACCTCCTTTTCCCAGGTTATGAACTTTTTTCACTTTTCGACCCCAGGCGGCATTTGTGCTTACGTTCGCAACGCCCCGGCTTGTGCTAGGTTTCTAACCCGAATCGGGTAGGCCTGATATTTTTTGGTTAAACGTTCTTTCAGATCTTCTCCCAAATTTATCTGCTGTATATACCGGTCCCCGTCCGACAACCTAAACGAGCTCTTTTGATTTTCTTTCAATAAAGATCGACTTATTTTTTTCCAGTTTCCATTGGCTGAAGAAATCGTTCTAAAAAAAAAATGTTCATAATAAGGATTGGCTGGGATCCACAAAAACTGATACACAAGGCAGAGCAGCAGAAAATTTCGCAATCAGCAACTCGCTCACCAATCTAATTATGGAACCCACCTACTTTCCTAGGGTTCCCCCAAATTCTAACCCCCTAGATCTCTTTCTTACTTCCACCCCCGAACTCTATCAAGATCAGTAACTGCTCCTTGGTCGCTCTGACCATGGTTTGTCCGTATCTTCTCCACTCATTTTGAGGCAACAAAAGCATGCCTCCACGAACCTTCTGGCACTACAATTGGGCCCGATGGGATGGTCTGAGAGATTTTTTGCCAGCTCCCCTTGGGACCCCACCTGCTTTTCTACTTTCGATCCTCCGAAATTTGTTAAAAAAACCCGAAACAATTCAACTAGGCATTGAGACATTATTCCCCACACTAAAAAGAACCCCATAACTTCAAATCACAAACCGCGGTTTTCTAAATCCTGTGACAAAGCCAGATTTTAAAAAATTTCAAGCCCACAAAAAGTTTCTACAAAACCCCAGTCCCGAAAATCCACAGGCTAGCATCGAAGCGAGAAATCAGTATAATCAGACTATTTCAGAAGCAAAACACCATTTTAACAATGAATAAAAGATAAAGTTCTCTCTTGCTCAAATGGCAGTAAAGCTTTCTGGTCCTTTGCCAAAAATATTAGTCAGAACTTTTGCACAAATTCTTTTCCACCCCCAAACTCTGAAGATGGAATTGATCTACCTAAAGGAAAAAACTATTTGCCAAAAAAATTTGCTGCCGATTCTACGCTTGATCTCCTACTAATCTTCCCCTTCCAACAGTTGTCCCTGTTACCCATAAAATGTCCCATATAATTTTTAAAGTTAAACAGACGGATTCTTTCTTTCTTAATACTAAAAAATCGTCTGGGCTGGATGGCATACCAGAAACGTCTTAAAAATGTGCTCCCGTGCTTGCACCCATCTTAACTCGTCTTTCGAATCTCTTACGACCCGGCATTTTTCCGGGGATTGGAAAGCTGCACGTGTGCAACCTGTCCCCAAAAAAGGATCTAAAAGTCTCCTTCCAACTATAGACCTATATCTCTTCTTTCAGTTATTTGCAAAGAATGGAAAAATCATTAATTCCCAAATCTTAAAGTATCTGGAAAAAAATAAGATCTTAAATGATAGACAATATGGATTCCGTCACAGTAGATCCACAGCTGATTTCTCTTTGTCTCACACAACTGGAAAAGTCCCTGAGTTTTTGAATCCCAGATCGGTCTTGACATATCCAAAGCTTTCGATCAGGTCTGGCATGATGGGCTTTTAACAAACTTCCGTCTTACGGTCTTCCACCAAGCTTTGCTCTTGGCTTTCCATTTTCCTTTTTTAATCAACGATATCAGTTAGTGTAGATGGTCATTTCCAGCTTCTACCAAATTAATGCTGGAAACTTGGCGGCACCCACGCGTTTCTTCTACAATTAACGATCTTTCTTTTCCACAATCAACCCATTCATAGTTTTGTGACGATAGTACCCTCCCTCTAGTATTCAATTTCTTAAGCTACCGTGTGATCCTGATTTCGAAAACAAGTGCAGGTCAATGCAGATATCTCTTTACAAGACCTCAAATTATCTTGATTGGGGCGCCAAAAATCTTGTTCGTTTAATGCCTCGAAAAACAGTCAGGTTCCCGTCGCGAAAAAGTCTGAAATGCTCATCCCTTACATATGAGCGGCCAAGTTCGCAGAACAAAGAGTCGTTTAATCTTGTCGGTGTTACTTTTGAGAATAACCTCAACTGGCACAAACACATTTTATCCATAGCTTCGGCAGCTTCAAAAAATTGGGATTTCTCTTCCGAGCCAGAAAATATTTTTTTCCAATTTGTACACTCTGTATGTATCCCAAATCAGACCCTTTTAGAATATTGTTCTCATGTCGGGGGAATGGCGTCCCCTACAACACTTAGATTCTGACTCCATTCAAAGAAGAGCCGTTCGTCTTATTAATGATCCAACGCTCACAGAAAGGCTTCCCTTCTTGCCCACCGTCGAGCTGTGGGGATCTGTCGCTCTTCTATAGGATTTTCACGGCTTCTGCTCAGAGGAGTTGGCCAGTATAATTCCTTCTCTGGCAACTCCCAACAGAGAACACGTAGTGCAACTTTTTGCATCCTTTTACAGTTCAGTTAGAGAGGCCCCGAACTTCCCGCTTTCTTCGTTCCTTTATCCCAGAGTGTCAAGACTAGGGAAAACCTGCTGCCCGCAAAGTTTTTCCTTCTCCTCCCAATCTCCAAAAATTTAAGTCCCGGGGAACAAACTCCTCTCACTACACTGAAGACACCACTGTAGTTAGTACTTAGGCATCAGCCTTCGTGGACTGTCCCAAGATAAAAAAAAACATTCTCGTTCCTATTCTGAACCCTCGAAAAAATAATGGGTAGATAAATCAGAGAAAACATACTAAAAAGTAACCCCCTCGACCACTGCCAAAACGCATATCAGCCAGGAAAGTCTGTGGATCTGGCATTGGATGGTCTAAAGAGACTTCTGGCTAAGTCGATTGACGTCAAAGAGGTAGCGTTGGTAACGATTCTGGACATTGAAGGCGCATTTACTTTGTCACTTATAAACGTACCCAGGCAAAAAGGTATTTCTATTACGGTCTGCAATTGGATTGAAGCCAGTCCACCGAGTAATAATCATAAAAACCCCCGGCCACACGAAGGTGTACTATCGCCCTTATATCGGGAAGTCTTGGTAAACAAACTTCTAATGACTGGTGAAAAGTACTCCTGCTTGGGTTATGCGAATGACCTGGTCATAGTTGTCAATAGCGGTCATTTATGGTACATCTCAGGAAGCAAAGTGCTTAGATATCGTAGATCATTTGTCAAAACAAGGGGCACTTTTAGTCAACAATAAAACAAAAACTGATCCTTGCACCAACAGAAAATTACTGGAAATATTAAAACTAACTAGGCTTAACGAAGTGGTAGTCCTTTTTTAAAAAAGGTCAATTATTTTAGAGTAATTTTTTATTAAATAATGACCTAGGGTCTACATCTAAGCAATGTCACTAATAAGGAAGAAATTACCCTTGATAGAGCTCAAAGATGAAGCTGTGGTCATAAAAAATGGTAATTAGACCAATGTTAACATATTATAGTTTAATTGCTTGAGGCGCAAAGATTCTACAAACGACAGCAATCATGCAATCACAGAGTATACAAAGACTTGTTTGTCTTTGTATTACGGGGGCTATTGAAACGAACCCTACTGCAGCCTTAGAAGTTCTGCTTAAACTATCGCCACTACGCATATATGTAAGATGCCTTTATATAAAATGTTACCAAGCTTCTGACATTGAAAAACAATTTTAAAAAATTACATTAGATAAAAAGAACTAAAAAACATTAAAAAATTTTTAATTCGGTAAATAGATGGCTCCAAAATAGACCAAGGAGTTGTAGCAAGTATATATGGAGACAAACCTAGAACCAAAATACACGAGTATCGGACAACACCTCACAGTATTCCAAGCGAAGATTGTAGCCATAGATCAATGTGGTTGGGAAATCACCAAACAGAGATATAGGAATAACAACATAGTACTTCAGACTATGACTCAGACAGCCAAGCCGCCATCAGGGCAATCAGATCCTATAAGATCAGCTTCAAACTGATACAGAACTGTATATTTGTCTTCGAGGAGGTGTATGTGCATGTTTAATAAACTTTTTTGTTATTGGGGCACCAGGGCAGTAAAAAAACTGAAAACTGACGAGGAAGCCCTAGATAACGTTGACAGAGATAGTGAGCTATTAAATTTTTTTTTTAATCCAGAGTTGTCCTAAATTTTTATTTATTAAATATAAAATTTCATTTTATTCATATAAAGGTACGACTAATGGTCTTGCCAAATTTTATATAATTTCTGACTTTTACTACTGTTACAATACACATTTTTCTGTTTGTTAACTTGACCTAACATTTTATATGCCTAGATATGTATATGCAGATTTTATGTAGAATTATTGTATGAAAATAATGTCACAACAGACATGGCTAAAAGACATACGATGCAAGGACAGGCCAATTTCTTTAGGGATGCTTAGATCCACCGTGGAGACTATATACGTCCCGCAGGTATATTGAAAATTGTTCATGCAGTTATCTTGACAGTTTTTGTATTAAACTTTATACTTTTTCTTTTTTACTCGTTGTTAAAATAAGGTGTGCTTTAGGATGAACGTGTAACTTTATAGAAAGTATTAAATGTACAGGGTTTTCTATTTTCGACACTTTTATAGAGTATCTCTGTAATTGTTAGTGCTATCGAAAAAGTAAGATGTACTCTTTTTGGGACAAACTTTAAGTGGCAAAATCAAACTTTGAAAATTTTCGTTCGCTTAAGATATATGGAGGAAAATCACAAAAATTGTTAATTTCAGAATAACCCCATATTTTCTTAGTTAAAAGAGATACAGAAAAATGGTTTATACAAATGTGATAATGGTTGAATATTCTGCCGTTTTCAAAACAAGTGTACGGGGTCAGGTAAACAAATTATCGGACCAAATCTATTTTTTTTTTAAATGAAATACCCTATAGAGGGCGTTTCAATAAAAACTTCCAAGTAAATTATTTTGAGAACTAAAAGTTTCATTTAAATTTTGTAAACGCCAGTTTTAATCCTCTATCATTTAAATGTTTAAATGTTGTGGGTCTTAAAGATAATTAATTTTTGATTAAATTATATGTTCCATCCAAATTTTTGCTAAATCCAACATGGACGAAGATATTTGGGGGTATATTTTTAAAATAATTTGAACGAGTACTACAAAAATTATTTTAATAACTGTTGAGAAATTATACAAAATTAATGAACATCATATTAAAACCAAAAACCAACCAATAAGGTTTTAAAACTATTGCCGTTTTCATACATACACCTAGCAAATTGATATAATAATTCGGTTCTGTAAACTCTCAATAGTGTATTTCGATTAATAACGGCAATAGAAACATAGTACGTTGTACAGGTCAGCCATGTCTTCTATTGGTTCTTTGTAGAGTTTATTTTGTATGTAGCCCCAAAAATAAAAGTCCGTCGAGGTGAGATCAGGGGATCTTGCTGGCCATCTAAGATCCCCAATTGTGCTGATCACTTTCCCTGGAAACGTCACATTTAAATAATTCATAACGATATTGGTGCTGGGGCACCGTCTTATAAACCACATAGTATTTACGTCAATTCCTTTAAATTTTGTAGCAGCAAGGGAAGATCTCTTGCAGAAATTGTAAATAACGAACTGTAGTTAAATATTTAAGGTAGAAATAGGGCCCAAATATTAATCATTTACAATACCGCACCATGCTTTTACCCCAAATCGTCTTTGAAATTTAGTCTCTAGCATTCAGTTAGAATTTCCCTGGGACCAGTAGCGACAATTATATCTATTAATTACTCCATTATTGTGAAACCGAGATTCATCTGAATTTTCTTCCAAAAGATTATAAAAATGAGCCAAAAAGTTTTATTTGCGCTGGTTATCTCCTAGGTATAGATGATGCACCAAATGAACCTTGTAGGAAAAAAATATATTTTTGGTTTTGCCAAAACAGGGAAATTACTCGTAATGACTTGCTTCTTGGAACCTTTCTTTTCTAAAGCTACCATATGTAGCTAAGTTGGTACACAAAGCTACACAAGATATGCGATCGAGCGTTGGTCTATCTGGAAAACGAGCTCAATAGCAGCCCAATTTTGAGGGCATTCTCCATAAACTAAAATTCTGTTCAACTTGTCTTAATTTGCACAATGAACTATTTTTATTTTAAAAATGTAGAAATTGCAAATTCTTACACTGACACTGAGTGAAGTGAAGAAAAAATTACTTGATGTTTCTAACGCTACACGAGCGTTTTATTACTGAAATTATAATTACCAAAATTAAATTAACATCTTTTTTGACTGTCAAATGCCGAAAACACTTAAAAAAAAGAGAGAGGAAGAGAGGGGGGGGAATGGAAATGTGCAAGGATATTAGACATATTGATAATTAAAATACTCGTCAAAAGTATTTTTTAAAAGAACTTTACCCCAAATATTTTCGTTCGTGTTAAATTTAGCAAAATTTAGCATGGGACATATTTTGATCAAAAATTAATTATCTTTAAGACCCAGAAAGTTCCTGTCATCGAAAAAATTCTTCGCTCCGAGGCGACACCTACATCATGTATTATTTAAACAGTTGTATAGCCAATCATAATGACTAAAAACTGGCGTTCACAAAATATAAATGTCATTTTTAGTTTTCCGAAAATTTTTTTTTTTTTGGCCTTTTAAAAGTTTTTTAAAATTGTAAATTTTACCCCTTGTAAAAATTTTAATTCAAAGAAAAATGGTAAAATTTTTTTTAAATTTAAAAACTTTTTTTAAAAATTTTTTACCACCACCATAGATAATTTTGGTTTTTATGGATTTATTTAAATTTAATTACTTTAAATCACAGTAGGATATGTAAAAAAAAAATTTTTATTTTATAGCCCTTTGTGGTTTATACAAGATCATAGCCATACCGCCTCCTAGAGGTATAGTTAGGAAGCTAAAAATATTTTTTAGGTATTTCTTATGCCCACTTCCATAGGAGGATTTTTCCCTAATGTTCTACGGCTATTGGTTCACGAGATATGCTGCCTGTTTACCCTGAATTAATACCCTGTATATCCTATGCTTTCCTATAAACAAGGTAGATCGAGATCCACCCTGTACACTGTTATATATAAAAAACCCTATACGGTTAAGGCCGTTAGGGCAATAACTTGGGCTTTAAAATTTTTTTTTGTTTCTAAAGGTCATTTGCCCTGTAATGGGCCATAAGAAAAACTGCAGTTTTTATGTATCTTTAAGGTGATTAATTTTGACCAAATGTTTACAGTAATAATCGCGAGCCTTTTTAACGTTTGCTTTTTCAAGAAATTAACTTTAATGGGTTTTTTTTCGAATGGTCGTCTGCTGATAAAAAAAATTTTATGATTTTATGGTTTTGTGTTTAATGGGATGTTATTGGTTTGGTTTTTAGTAATTAACCTTTTTCGGGGAAAATTTTTTGGGGTTTTAAAACGGTGACTGTAAAAATTAACTGGGTTGATAGAAGACGGGTTTTTTTTTTATGTTCTATAGTTTTTAACGGTTCATATTTTTTAAGTGTTTTTTTGGGGAAAACTGCCTTGGGAAAATTTTTGGAAAAAACCCCTTGGTCCTCGGGATAGCGAGCTGAGCCTGCTACCCATATTGACTGCTATGAACTTGGGGGATCGCCTGCAAAAAAAAATAAAAACCCAATAATCAAAAAAATAATCAACGTTTTGGTAAGTAAGCCACCGTTGTTAAGATAAACCAAAAGAAAAATTAAACGTTTTTAAAAAATTTTTTTTTAAATAACTTTTGGGGAAATCTGAAATTTAATACTTTTTTTGACTGGTATATTTATAATATTCAAAAAGACCCAAAAATTTTTATGGTGTGTTAGTTAATTTTAAGTTTACCTGAATTTATTTTTTTTAAAAATTTTTTATTATTTAAATTTTAAAAATATTGATGCTACAATTTTCTTTTTTAATAAAATAAATCACTTTTTTTTTATTTTTTTTTAAAAGTTTCCTTTGCTAAAATGCTAGAAACATTTCAGTTTATTATGTTTTTTTTCAAATGCATGTTGACAGATTTTCGACTTGTGGAATTATGTGTTTTTAAAAAAAGGGTTTTTTGTTCTTTTGCGTTTGGCTAATGGTCTAAAGTTTTGA